>CM055438.1:7552529-7619897 GCA_029228465.1 Salix viminalis | reverse complement strand
AACAACAGCTCCATAATAAACATTGCAAGAAATATAAATTCTTATGCAAACCAGATGGTAGAAATTAACAATAAAATTCCTAAATAAGACTTCAAAACTTGTCATGGTGTTGCTACCAACAGACAATGGAGGAAAGAGCCGTATCCCACTAAAAGTTCAAATAACATGAAGTCAATAGGAAATCATGTTGACCACTTCAATTGAAGGAGAAAACAAGAGGGAGAGAGACAAACACAACCAATTACCCGCAAACTCTGTCATCAGAAAATCCAATTCACCATTTGTTTTCTTCTCAGATGCATGTAATAAAGGCAGTATACTTTCATGTCTCTCCAGCCCTGAGAGGTGACGTGCATACTCCAACTGACCGGAGAAATGCTTAGAAGGGGGTTCCTTTTCCAGCAAGCTTAGAAGAGGACGAACTTGCTCTGACTGAGCAGATACCACAGAAGCAAGACCATTTGATGCACTTTCTATCAACTTTGGAGGCCTATCAGTAGATGTCCTTTGCGTGGAACCAGTGACTCGCGGCTGCCTAAATTCAATTTCTGGGCGAGATGGATCACTTTTCCATTGGTCCAAGGTATCTTGCTCTTTAGAAACAATTCCGGCAGGTTCTTTGATACCCATATTTGCAGCTTTTCCAATAGCTGCTGGATCTGGCAACTTGGAAGAAACTGCAGCTTCAATTGTTTCATTGCTAGATTGAGGTCCATCAGTGTCTGTCCCAAGATATCTGGCATCTGGATGAATGGCATCCAGCCTTTGGGAATGTGAAGTTGAAGCACGTGATGGTTCTAGTGTCACAGAAGGTAAGGAATGATCGATCATTCCATGCCTAAATTTAAGGATATCAGGCTGATCAGATGCAGAAAACGCTGGCTCGCTTCTGATTGAAAAATAGGATGATTGGAATCCAAGGGACCAGATCGTGGTCGTTGAGCTAAACCATCTAGTGGGATACCAGTTCCCACTGATATTGAAGCTAGCCTAGTTGCCTCATTCAAACTATAAAGAGTGTTGACAAGTCTGAACAGTATTCCATTTTTTGCGGCTATGCGACAGAAATCATTTCTTGGGGTTGATCTCTGAAGCTTAAAGACCTGCCACATGCCATCGATAGCTAGGTGAACCATGTCCCTGGATGCAAAGAGCTGAATCAGTGTATTTGTAAGAGCCCTTAGCAGGCATCACTCTATCTAAACAATAAAAAAGTGGGTTGCTAATGAGCTTAGGTCTTTTGTTCATCAATACATATACTTCAAACAAAGTCTGGATTGCAATGCTACTGTAGTATAAATCAAGTAATTGCTTAAGGTGCTAAAAAAAATTGATTGACTACCTGTAGAGGAAAGAGATTTTCTGGAGGCAATTTTTTCATCAAAAACCTGGTCAGAAAAGCGGATGTTGTCAAGAATTATTCAACAAATTATCTAAATAATGAACAAGATTGGGCAATTAAAACATACCAAACCATCAATATCAATCACACCATCCTTCAGAACACCCATCATTAGGCTAAACAAATCACCACCGCCATTTGTCTGCCCCATTTCATTCTCCATTTGTTTTTGAGCAATAGTAGCTCTCAACCTTGTAGCCAGATCATTTTTCCCTGCATCAACCACAACAGCATTCCCTTGGTTCATATGTGATGTTGAGGCAGATGTCGAGGCTTCAGCTGCCCGATCCTCTGGATTTTTATCAAGGGGATGAAATAAATCATCCAGTGAAGCATCTCTTGGAGTGTCACTAAATTTACTAAGCTCATTTCCTCCCAAGTTCATTGATGTCTTCACAGCCTTCAAAGTTCCAGTTATACATAAGGGTAAGATAATACAATTAATGTATCTAAGCAGGGAAAGAAAAAAAGGTGAAATGGGTGAGGAGGAAAGCAAGATGTAGGTAATGTCAATGTTCAAGCTCCCTTGGAAACCTGAACTTGAACTCAGGACAAGACACCATATTTTACCACCAAGAAGAAAACAAATGAGACATTAGAAAACCATATGCTCAAATATATCTAAATACATCTAAAGTGTTGCATGGCACATATGATAACTATAACATGTGCATTCCAACATGGCAGCACAGGGAAGTGATAAAAGTACAGTGTGCCCACACTAGGAAGAAAACGAAGATAGACAAGCTATTCACACAAGGTATACACAATATTCAAAGAGGAATTATCAGACATTTACTGTTTTAGGAAATTAAGAATACATAACTACAGTGACAATACAAAGAGCTTTTGATATTGTGTTTTAGGTGCTTTTTGAAAGAAGGCATCAAATTGATGTTTATATATATATTTATATATATATATATGAGGATGTCAAAACCTCCAAAAAGGACCTAAGAAGACATTACTTTGGTGCTTTTTCAGCCAAAAAACACTTTCAATTGAATTACCAAACACACAAAGAACTTGATTAGGTAGAAGTAAATGTAACATAACCCACAACAGAAGATTGTAACTAGAAGGAAGGGCAAGGAGGCATGGAAGAACCTAAATCATGGAAATCCAAAAGGTAAAGATCACCTAAAAGGTAGAAAGCTAAAATTTAATCAACCATATTTTTTTTAATCAAGAAACATGTTTTGGCCATGTCCTTAAGCCATGAGTTGCAATTAGTTCACAGTTCCTCTCAATCACTGCAGGCATAGCTGAGTTGCTCCACCAAAAACCTTTAACTTAGTTTTACTTCAAGCAATGGAAGCACAACCAGCTGAAATCCTCAAAAGTGCATAACAATATAGAACTGCTCAAGGAACCTACATCCCTAGATCTAGGCATATTGAGTATATTTAGCTAACATGCTGCCCAAGCTTCATGCTCTTTAAAAATTTTTATATCCAGTAGTTCTATTTCTCTTTTTCTTCAGAAAAAGAAATGGTCTACTTAAAAGAGATTGGACTAAGAGCACAATATGCACCAAGCAAAATATAGAAGACTTGGATTATATTAGAAGACCAAATGAAAACCTGCATGATAGGAACGTAACACTGCATCTATCCCTTTCTCTATTTTATGTGTCATTTTATTTATGTCAAGAATTGTCTATTCACTATCAA
This sequence comes from Salix viminalis, assembly GCA_029228465.1. Classification (NCBI taxonomy): domain Eukaryota; kingdom Viridiplantae; phylum Streptophyta; class Magnoliopsida; order Malpighiales; family Salicaceae; genus Salix; species Salix viminalis. The sequence continues at coordinate 7,616,822 of CM055438.1, read as the reverse complement.
ACGGCGCGGTACGCACAATAAACGGTCTTAGCCTTTGATGAGAGAGAGAGAGAGAACATAAATGAACAAATGTGCCCAATTTCATAGCCAAGAAAGCAACAGATATTAATTACCTTTTGAAGCCCATTATCTTGACTTCTTGTTGCAAAAACAAATGATTCATTCTCAACATGAGTAGAATTTGTTTTTTCCTCCATCCCTTCTATCTATGTTTTTTTCCTCTTACATCAGGAGATTCCATGTCACCATTACTCAGAGCCTGATCCTGGTCATGCATATCTGTTGACCCATGAAGTGGAGCACAAGCAGCAGCTACTTTATTCATAGATAGTCTGCCAGAACTAGTTTTGAGAGATGACTTTTCATGAATAGCTAGGGTCGGGACTTGATCTGAATGGAGATCATTGTCTAATTTATCAGTTCTTTCCTCAACTTCATCATCATTTGAGGAATTATCCTTACAAGACTTGCTGACATCATCAGACTCTGTCAATAATTGTTTCCTGGAAACCTGAAAACCAAAAGATTTGAATCAGGGTGTAATGCCAAAATATTTTAATTGCTTCTCCATGGAAAAGTAAGGTGTGAATCACTTTTCAAGCAAAATTGATTTCTTTCTCCGGTAAGGATATCAAGAAAAAGTCCCCAATAATACAAACTATCACAATTTTGAAGATCACATGATTCTCACAGCTTCAAAATCAGCAACAGAAGCTTCTGTTTTATCCACGGAACTATTTTGGTCAGTGCCCTGTTTATCTCCATTTAAAATCACTGTATCGACTGAAACATCTTCCTGTACACTTCTACAAAAAAGAAAAAGAAAGCATGCTTGCAGTAAGATACCACATTGACACTTTGAAAGGAAGTCATCGAATTGCAAACAAAGAAAAACAGTTCAATTTATGGTGACATGACATCCGTTTAAATATTAAAGCATAAAATATTGGGTGCCACTTCCAAAAATCACAGCATAGCAGTTGGATAGTTAACTACTGGTTCATCCCCACGCTCAAACTAAATATTTGAGGGCATCCATATAAACCACCTTGGTTAAGAAAGTGACAAGCAGAACTATAAACAGATGGACAAAAAATAAGAAGATCAAATTCAACCTTATTGCTCCACTATGACGGAAAGAGTTCAATGCAGGCTTAGACTTCAGTATCCAAGGATGAGAAAGCAGAGTCTTTGCATCGGGCCGCTAGCGTAGCATCCTGAAATTTGAAACCAAATATTTCATTTCCTTAATAAATGAATAGAATCTAAAATGAATGACACATGACAACAAATCTCAGGGTCAGCCAATTGAACATTAATTACAAAGCTGAAAGCTTAGTTCAATGATAAGGAAAAACTGGATCAAGTCTGAAACCAAACTTAGGCAAGCCAGAGTTGATTGGAATGAACACAAAGGGGAAAAACAAGATGACGCTATACCGTCTTGTCAGTCATGTGCTTCTTTCTACGAATCCCCTTCTAGCAAAAAAATCAGTGTATGATCTTGATCCTTGCAAGATTGGAAAGAAATTGGCCTATAAAAGGGAAGTAGTAATTCCCATCCCTTTCTAATTTTGGTCTATGTTGTTGGGCCTGCCCAAATTTTTTGGCTGAGATATTTCTTTCACAACTTAAAAATTGGAAACTAAGCAAGAAATCATCGATGTATGAAATTAGGCAGCTAGGAATTTGGTTAACAGAACAGAGAAACTGATCAGGCTAGAGGACTAGATGTGTGAAATGTACCTTCTTGAAGCACTGGCGCAGAAAGACTGTAATGTCAGGAGATAAGCTATCTGGTATCGGAGGATTATCATCCTGAGAGAGAAAGAGAGCTCTGGCGCAGAAAGTCTGTAAGACAGTTAAAGTTTTAGAGGTAATAGATAATGATGAACTCAAGTTTGAAGTAAAAGGATGTGTGAAGGAGCTACAAATGGCTTCATAGGAACAAAAAAATATAACACTGGATATGGATTTTTCTTTTGCAAGTACACATCATAAATTAAATTTTGAAGTTCACACGTCAAAGACATGCAGCTTCGTGAATAGACTAATTACAATGTTATAATCAATCTTTTCCTTTGGATTCAATTTCTGATAAATAACTTGAGAGCGAGTTTTTCGGAAGTAAAGGAGACTGAAATGGGGAAATTTCTTCCAGATTCTTGGCATAATAATGTTTATTGTATTATTTCATTAATGGTTAAGATTTTTAGATTTTGAGGTCTAAGACACAATTTGGTAATTCAAGCATAACTTTAAATATAACCATTGAATTGAGGTGCAATTTTGATATAAGATTCTAAAGGTGTTATTTCTTATTGGTTTAAAATTTTATGATGATTGGAGATCAGGAAGGCCTTCAAATAAGGCTCAGAAATTACTGTGCGGGATTGTCTTTATTTACCTTATTGTATTTGAATTGTTTTCTATTTAGATTAGGATTTTTAATGCTATTAGTAGTTTGCTATTTTGAAATTCTAATGCTAGATGAACTATATTAATTAGGAATCCTAGTTTATTTTGAGGTCAACATTATTATTCAGATTTTATAAAACACCTGAAAGTTCTCTAAATTGCTCTACAACTTAAGTTTGTGTAACTTTATAGCTTGAGAATCCTAGTTTTTAGTTGCGTCACATATCAGTATTTGAAACAAGCAAAACCACAAAGAACAATACATAAACATGAAACTAAGTAAATGTATAGCAAAGCACAGGACCAAAACCCTTAAGATCTATAAAATTACTTGTATAAATGCATTTTCAAAATATTTAATTATGTTATTGAACTTGTTATTATATTAGTTGTGTAAAATAAGGCCTGTTACATCTTTATATGCCAAAAAAAGAGAGAGATGAAAAGGCACCTGTCATCAGCCTCAATGCGTATGGACGGCCCAATGTACTTCACCCGATCCCCTACTAAAAGATGAACAAAGCAAAATGGATGGGTGAACAGAGAAACCCAAAAAAAAAGAGGTCATACTGCTTTAAAAATAATTCCAATAAAGTGAATCAACTAAAATCAACACTAACAGAATTATTTTGTGAATATTGATATTTGAATTTGTTCAAATAGATGATGAAACCATCAGAATTGAACTGCCATAACAGCATAAAATAACCAAGCACAGTCATGCAGACTCATTCTTCATAGATTCAGAGGAACTGTCACATTCTCCAGAAACTCTCTGGCACAAAGTGAAATACACAATAAGAAATCCTATCACGTTCTTCACTGAAAAAACTTGTTTCTATTGACCAGAAACTAGAGAATATTTGCAGTTTTCCACAGTTACCAAGCCCACAATACAGACAGTAAAAATCCTAATTATGAAAAAAAATTAAAGCAATAAATTATAATTATGAAAAGTTCAGTGGCAGCCATAAATTCATAAAAATCGGTGGCTATAAAAAGAATCAGATACCAATACGCAGGCATATTGAAAAAGCAAAAGCCTTTTTTACTGACATCATCATCAGATGTCTCCTCCCTTCAGACACTCTTGTATCATCTGTATCAAACAACTGGAGCTGCTTTCCAAGTCACTGTGTTATCCCCAATTCCAGACCTAAGTGTTGAGATCAAGCTAACATCGCGCAGAAAATGCATTCCTAAATCACTCCAAACCACTCCTCCAATTTGCATCGGACGATAAGCAGTATAGTACCTTCTATCAGACAGCTGATACTTTAGAGAACATACCTTCTCAAATTCTTCAAGGCTACAGGGAAGAAGCTTCTTCAGGGCTGCCTGAGCATTTGCCTCCAAATCAACTGCATCGTAATCTCTACAATCTGATTTTGCCTCTGCACTGCTTGTCCATTCCTCTTCGTTGACGGCATCATTGTCATCCTCAACTTCTGACTCTGAGCAAGTCTCCTCTACAGATCCTGCACTATCATCTGATTCACTCTCATCCTCACCAAAATCCTGGTACGAGATCAAATAATGATCACCAAAACTCAGTTTGGATATCAGAAATAAAGAATTATCACCACAAAAGGATACGTAATCTTACATAAGGAGCAAGAACACTGCTATCAAGCACCAGCAGGGGAACTTGTAAATCCTGTGCAAGTGCTTTAACTGTTCTTTCCCGATAAAGCTCAGTTCCTGTAGACGGCATCATCACATGGCTATCAATTCAAAAGCTCTTTATATATATATATATATATATCAATAGGTCTCAATATAACAAACTGTTAGTAATAAACCTGGAACACTCTGGAGCATAATTCTCCCACTTGAAGATGACAGACGGGCCCCATAGGAAGTGGTGCATTTTTTATGTTTCAAATGGGAAGCAACACATTCCACCAGAATATTTTTGGTGTGCTCACTGGCAGAGAACAGAAATCAATTATTTCCTTCCCAAACTGATTGATTTAGTGATAGCAAAATCCAATGACTTTAAGATAAATGAAGATGTTGATGAGAAATAAAAGAGACAAGTTGGATTGATTACTTGATGTAGTAGGGAAAATTATCCCAAGAAACACGTAACTTCTCCCATGGAACAATTCTCCTCAAGAACTCATTTTTAAACTTTTCCCGTCTTGTCAAAAAAGGAGATTCCTTCCTTTTAGTTGCATACAAACGCTCTCTTTCTCTTCTTTTCTTTTTCTTGTTCTTGTTCTCTTTCTTTCTCTTTCTTTCGTCGTTGACAGGGAGAGAAGTAAATGCGGAAGCGAGAGGAAATGCGGAAGAGTTGTTAATAAAAGGGAGAGAAAAGATCTGGGGTTGAGAGAGAGAGAAGTGGGGGCAGACAAGGATTTCGAAGGAGAGCGTTGTGTTTCCAAGTTTTTATGTTGTAAGCAACATCTGGTGTTCGTGGGTTTCAAAGTTTCTTTTTCTCTTTAAGTACTTAGTTGTTGTCACATTGGGCCTATTTGGGCTGGTTGGAATTTACTAATTATCTAGAATTTAAAAATTGTTATGTTTTCACCGTAATTCCACTATTTTTCTGTTATTTTGTATTTGATTTTATTTATTTACTTAGATTTATAAAATATATTGTCTAGAAAATATTTTTTTTTAATTAAAAAAAACAAAATTAATGAAGCCCAATGTGATAATTTATAGGTTATGCCTGTGATCCACGGTGTGAGTGTCAAGTCACTTTTGGGCTTGATTCTAGAAAGCACGAAAGGATCTAATTTATGCCACATATGAATTCTTCGCCTGGCTGGGAGAGCCCATTTCTGCCTATCTTGGTGGGTGTGGGTCCTAGTCATTGTCAATCTCAGAAGTCAACGGAAAGAAACCACAATGGTAATAGACAATGCCACCACCGCCTTTTCTCCCTATTAATAACAAGCCACTTGTTTCCTCCGCCCAACGAAAAATACCCATCTGATTCCCATCATCGAAGTTTCAAAGAATAAAAAAAGAAAAGATTTATTTTCCAGGTCATCACTAGGAACGAGGAGGGATGACATATAAGTTTTTATGCTGTAACTTGTAAGCAACATCTGGTGTTCGTAGGTTTCAAAGTTTCTTTTTCTTTTTCTCTTTAAGTACTTGGGTTGTTGTCACATTGGGCCTATTTGAGCTGGTGTTTCGGCTCAGATCGTCGGACTGACTTGTTTAGAAAATACGAGTAGAATTGCCCGCTTCGCCGGGTTTTTTTATCTATGTAGAAAATTGATTGATTTTATAAATGTTGTATTTTGTTGTTTTACTATTTAATTAGTATAATTGTAATTGATAAAATCTGTTAAAAATGGTTTTTTTCAACCAAAATGCGATTGAATATTGCTATTGCTAAAAAACTACAATTTTTTTTGAAAACAATATCAAATCATCATTTAATCCTACTACAATGAGTAAAATACAAGATAGCTAAGTTAATCCATAATGTATTTCACCTTGAAATAATATATTAATCAAATAAAGAGTACATGTGTACACACGCGTAAAAGGATGGTTGGATCTTAACAACTTGGAATGCTTCCAGTTCTAGATGAGCATTTCTCATATGGGATTAATTAATGGACTTTTTCATCTAAAAATAATTTAAAGTATACATGACTATAAATTTTAAGTCATCAAATATCTATTAAACCATGTGTTATATCATAGTTCATATAAAAAAAAGTGTAAAATAATATATTAAACCTAATTCAAGTTTAATATTAAATTATATAGAAGTTGTTTTAATACGACGATTTAGACAGGTCTAAACCTAAGATTGATGGTAGGTTAAATTTTTTTATGATTTACCTCTAAAACAAAATTCAAAATAATATCAATTTTTTTAATATTGAGACAACAAAATATTGAATTAACATGGGTTTTGCTTAAAACCTACGATCCGGATTATGAATTCCATTGGGTTTGATGGCTTTGAGTTTTTTTATTTACTTTTTATTTAATTATAAGATAATAAATACTCACAAAAACAAATATTGAAATATTTGTTTAAGATTGTGTAATCTCACCATAAAAATAAACTAAAACAAGTTATAAAGATCAAGGTTATCAAAAACATTTGTTTGGCACACCACGAAGCTGAATCATAAGAATAAGTTGTAATATCCTAAAATCTCAATTTTTAGCTAATTACATAGACAGTTGAGTAGTAAATAATTAAATATCATAATTAAGACAAAAATGAGATAAACAATAGAAAAATTCATGCAACTTAAAGTATATGTCTCAGTACATGAAGTTATAATCAAACTTAATATCTCGCTTAATATCGCTTATTAATCCTTTCACAACCCTTAAATGTAAACCCATATTCTAAGTTTGATTTGTTAATGTTTCGGTACATGAAGTTATAATCAAACTTTTAACTTACTCTAAGCTTGTTTGCTTTCCTACTCAAAATGCAGTTGGTTCTTCCCTTTCCTCATAGTATTTCTCGTCTACAACCTCCAATCTTTGGAGAGTAGTTAGAAGAAGAAAAAATTCCACTTGAATAGATAATCACAAAAAAAAAACATAAATATGCAAAACATAATGGCTCGACAAAACATATTGATCATAAGACTTGTCGTAACCCAATTTTTGGGTTACTCCCCAAAATAAAATAAAAATAACAAAAATAAAATAAAAGGAGTCATGCGGGTAGAAAAAATCAATCTGAAATTTTTGGTCGTTGTCACGAGTCCAATCGTGATCTCTTTGGTTCCAAAAAATAGAGAAAAAATACAGATTTAAGACAAAAAGTAATTTATCGTTGGATGAATCTGTAAAAACTAAGTTAAACGACATAATTATATTTTTTTATGGGTTGATTCGATTTAATCGTCGACAAATTTAAAGTTTAATTATGATCGAGAATTAATTTAAGATCCAATTGAAGGATTTAATTAAGTGCAAGGACTTAATTATACTTTAAATTGGTCAAATTAATTTTATTAAGGGCTTAGTCAATGAGAAATCAATTTCTTGAATTTAATTCGGCTCAATTGATGAGAATGGAATTTTCGGAGACCGATTTGAATTTTTTAAGTCAATTATGCTAAATCGAGGGACCAAATTGAACTAATTGAGAATTTAACGGTCAATTGAGGGTTAAATCGCTAAATCGGAAACCAAAAACCAAAATAAAAAAGGCTCACACATTTAAGGTTGCTGTTGAAATTTTGACGGGGATACGATTGCATAAAATTAAAAGTTTAAAACTAATCTAGGGTGCGATTGAACCAATTAAACATTGAGGGACCAAATTGTATTTTTCTCCCATCAATTTTTGCATGTCCCTCACGATCGTTCGACACTGAATCAAAGGTAGAACACGACGCTGCAACATGCTCTCCGCACTGTGATCTAACGACAATGCAGTGGCAGTCCCCTCGACTTCTACCTTCGCTCTCGCCCTCTCGCAGAAATTGCAGAGGCAACGCTAGACAATACATACATAATAACATGCATGCCAAGATTTCACTATAAATAGAGAAAACGGGGGGGAAGAAGAAAGAAAGGAAAAAGAAACTTTACGCAAAGAGGAAGAAAAACAGGGAGAACACTGAGAGTGGAAGAGAAAAGAGGGAGGATCACGCAACAAAAGAAAAAAAGAGTAAAAAACGCAAAAAAAGCAGCTCCCACGTCACAGCTCTCTCTCGGTCCCGCACATCCCTCTCTCTCTAACATGCCCCGTCAAGCTCTCTCTCTCTACCATTACTGGCCAACCGACCACCCAATACCCTCCTTAGCACCACCGTTAACCTCCCCTCAACGACAGCAACCCATCTACACTCTCCGGCGAAGCAAAGGAGGTTTTAACAGCAGCTGCAAAGTGAACTCCGACGACTTTGGAAGCTCACTCCAGCCACCACAGACCACCTTGGACAACACCACCACGACAGGAATCATCACCTCGAGCTCCTCTACCCAACAGTGCTAACAGGTAAGCCTCTCGTCGTGGTCGAAAAACACCATTGTTCAGCTTCTTCTTCCTCACGCCTGCATGTAGTGGGGACGATCCCATCTGCTCATGCAGTGCGGTCAGCGATCAATGGGTCGGCCTGCGTGCTCGACCCAAGCTTTCTAGGTATCTCGGGCTTCCAGCCCGTGAGGACTAGAAGCCCAAATCCACTAAATATCCGGCTTCCGACTCGCGAGGATCGAAGCCCAACACTTTTTCCCGGGCTTCCAGCCCTCACGCGCCGGAAGCCCAGCTACTAAGACTCGGGAACGCCAACCCCCACTCATGGTTGATAGCCCAAAGCAAAAAAAAATAAAAAAAAATAAAAAAATACAAATTGATAAAAAAAAGTATTTTTTATTTTTTTTACTACTATTATTATTACAAAAAATTCAAAAATACAAAAAAATATATTTGTTTTTGTGCATACGGCCCAAATTCCATGATTTTTTCCATACATATTTTTTCAGTAAAAAATTATGTTGCATCTTTCTCATATTTTGAAACGAAAAATTGATATCATGAACCGGTTTATGATTATCCGTTGGAATTTGGCCAAAATATCAAAAAATAATTATAAATATTTTTGTTTCATCTATTAGGTGTAAATTTACATTGTAAAGTACACCCTGCAGATAAAAAAAATAAATTTTACTACAGTGTAAATTTACATTGTAAAGTACACTCGTAGATAAAAAAAAGATTTATTTACTACGTGTAAAAATTACATTGTAAAGTACATCCCGTAGATAAAAAAAACTTGTAATCTGCGTGTAAAATTACATTGTAAAGTACACCCAGCAGACAAAAAAAATGTTTTTTTTTGAAAATGCAATGTAAAAATTTTAACTTAGAAAAACAATCAAACAACAATGCAGCTTACCTTAGGTAGGGTGCAATCGGGAGTGATGCGTCTTCCCCTTGCACAACAAGTCCCCTTACCCAAGACTCTCGCAGACCAATAGGTTCCTAGTGACCTTAATACTAGGTGGCTTAATTCTTATAATTATAGTCGTAAATTTTACTGGCTATAAACAACCCCCATTTCACCGCAACGCCGTTGTCTCCCCCGAATCAAAGGGGAGATGGCGTGGCCAAGAGCGTCAAAAAAAATCGCCGTCGCGACATGATGGCTGACTCCACTCAGGGGACTTTTGCCGGATCGAGCATTGTTTGTCCGATTGTTATTTTTAGTTCATTTTTTTTACTCGCGATTCTTACCGCTTTAGCATGCAATTTTAATTTCAGTCAATGCATATCATAGGATGTGAATTATTTTCATCATGCATTTTAATTTTGCAAATAAACCCAGATTTAAGTTAGGTGGGGATTAGCGGTCCCGCCTCATGACTTTCGGTCGGGGTTCGGGATTCGTGAAACATCCAACTATGAACCGAGAGTTTACTTGATAATGGCGGTCATATCGCGTGCCCCCAACCATTTCTTGTAAACCCCCTACACCACCTTCACGTGAGGCGGTCACTCGGGCAGCTTCATAGACCTTTTGAGACCAGATAGAAAGCTTACCCCTCATGTAATGACTTAGGAATTGTCTTTCTGTATAAACTCTCTGATAATTTTTCTAATGTGTATATACATGCATTTGCATCCACATGCATCCATCACTGTGCATAACATATCATCAACAGATTGAAATATAGGTCCCCGAAGAGCTCCTACCACTCGACCCCAACAGAGAAATATGGAGGACGAAGAGCGTGCACACCGTGATGCTCATTTCCAAGAAGAACTGGATTCTCTGAAAGCTAGCGTGGCTAGTCTCACCAGCTTACTCGAGCAAGCACTGAGAAATGCCTCTGGCGAGGGTCCTTCAACTATACCCACAGCGGCTACTCAAACACAAGGAATGAACCACCAAGAAGAGGTGACAGGAGTTCGGGATCCGCAACAAAACTGAACTTTTGTACAATCAGCAATGCCGACACCTACACCAACCCCAACAGTTATAGAAGCATCAGAGGGTATTGACCAAGATAAGATGGCAACACTGGAAGCCAGGATAAAGGTCATCGAAGGGGCAAATTTATATGACCCAAAGGTAAGCCGCAGATATGTGTCTAGTCCCGAATGTTGTAATACTCGAAGAAGTTTCGTGTCCCCTAAATTTATCATATACACCGGGACACAATGCCCTATCACTCACCTAAAAATCATCATCAGTAACAAAATGGCGAAGTAGTGCATGATGAAAAACTATCGATGCATTTTTTTCCAAGACAGCTTTGAGTGGGGGCAACCTTTGAATTGGTACATGAGACTAGACAACACCGGGATCCCAGTAGCTGGAAAAAATCTGGTAAATGCTTTCATCAAGCAATACAAGTACAACATGGACATTGCTCTTGACAGAACAAGTTTGTCCAACTCGGAGAAGAAGGACAAAGAAAGCATAAGGGAATATGCTCAAATATGGAGAGATCTTGCTGCACAGGTACATCCTCCGCTTCTAGATAAAGAGATGGTGACATTATTCGCCAACACGCTAAGAGCACCCTATTACGAACATGTGATGGGCAGTTCAACACAGCAATTCATGGATGCTGTAGCCGTGGCAAAGCGAATAGAGCAAGGAATCAGAAGTGGTAGAATATCTGCACCTGTGGAGAAAAAGGGCTTTGAAGTCAAGAGAAAAAATGTCGAGTATTTTGAAGACGACTATAAGGGTAGGAACAACCAATTCCAAAACTACCATAACCCTTCATCTGAAATTACCAACATTAATCTTTAAGCCAAAGATCCACCCAAAAACTTCCCAAAAAAAGAAAATTACCGTGAAAAACCCAAGAACAGACTACCTCCGCTACCATTGCCTTTGAATGAGATGTATGAAAAAATTGGTAAGCATTAAGCAAGTAGCTCCCTCGAACCTCGTGAACCTTTGCAACCACCTTACCCCGATTGGTACAAATCCGATCTCACTGCGAATACCATGTCTGAGTCGCAGGGGCATAGCATTCACATTTGTGGTGCTTTCAAGAAGAAGCTCATGCAATTGATTAAAGCGGGGTGGATAACATTCGAAGAAAATTCAAGTCCTGCATCCAATTAGGCTTCACGGAAATAGGATATCAAGTGTCTGCACCATTAAAGTGACGTCGATAAAAGCTTTTGAAAGGGAGTGTGCCGATATCAGGAGAAGAAGTCTACTTCCATGATTTCCTTTTTGTTTTGGTCATGTCCGCACATTATATTCCTATTTTGACTTGTCGGCAATTTTGCTTGTAACGCCACAAGACTTTTGTTAAGCAAACATTTCTCTTCAGTGATCATGTATTTACTTGGGTTTACGATGTGTTCTTGCTTATTGTTTAAATAGCACAAACACACCTGATATCCCTTTCATCCAAATTATACATGATCTCATGATTTCATCAAGATTTTTGGCAAATCAAATTCTAGTACGAAAATAAATGCCAGTTTGATTTTTGTTTAACAAATGTGTTCTGGGAATTCAAAGGATTTCTTTGAAAGGTGATCTCATACCACCAAAACCCACATAATAAAGCTAATCTCTTAGCCAAACAAATAATAATAAAAAATCAAAAACTTGTTTCGCATGGAAAAGCAAAGCTTATTGATTCAGATTGCATGTTTTGAAATGAGGAAAGGCCATCTTTAATATGCCTTCACAAAGTCTTAAATATCCATTGTAGTCCTTATTTGAGCCTAACAATTATTTCTTGATAATTAACCCTGACAAGGATCACACCCTACACTGGGGGGCAAGTGCAAAAAAAAAAAAATCTACAAAACAGTCCTCCATGACAAGTGACGCCCGGACAAAGCTGGGGGGCATAAACATAAAGAGGGTTTTAGTACACTATAGCAAATTAATTCAATATTTTGGTAGTACTAAAAACCCAACATAGAAAGCCCAAACAAAATACTGGGGGTATGTCACGATAAAAGCACAAAATAAAATACTTTGGGGGACATGTCAAGTCAACATGATGTTAGTGCCAAAAACCATGAAAAAGCCTAAACAAAATACTTGGGGGGCATGTCAAGTCAGCACAACGTAGTGCCAAAAACCATGAAAAAGCCCAAACAAAATACTTGGGGGGCATGTCAAGTCAGCACAACGTTAGTGCCAAAAACCATGAAAAAGCCCAAACAAAATACTTGGGGGGCATGTCAAGTGAGGATAATGTTAGTGCCAAAAACTAATGAAAAAGCCCAAACAAAATACTTGGGAGGCATGTCAAGTCAGCACAACGTTAGTGCCAAATACCAATAAAAAACCCAAGCAAATACTGGGGGGCATGTCAAGGTCAAAGCCCAAACCAACACTGGGGGGCATGCTAGGTCACTATGAAAATCAATCATGAGGACAAAATGAAGTTCTAAGAGTAAGCACTAAGTGATCTTTAGTCTAGAAAACCCTTAAACACTTTTTGAGCCTACAAATATCTTTTTTTCGTAGCCAGTAACCTAAGCCTATGTTACAAGCCTAATAAAGCCCTTTCTGATCAAATACGAGTTATCTGGATCGATAAGCAATGCTTTTCCATTTGAAACAAACCTTACAAATGCTTTACACGACCTGATCGAAACCTTCTTGACATACAAGACTTGCAAATATCATTTCACATTCTTGTCAAAGTCAACATAAAACCTAACAATGAGATCACTTGAATTCTTTCGAGAACAAGTTTGTTAAACAAACATCAAAATGGTTTTTGTGCTTGGAATGACTTTGAAATTCCAAAAGTTTTACATGAAAACGAGTTTTGCAAATAGCCATCCATTTCTTGCAAATACTCAAAACCTAAAACACTGGTGTGACATGACCCGACTAGGGCAATCAAAATTATTTTTATGTTTGGAATGACTTTGAAATTCCAAAAATCCCACATGAAAACACCATCTTTGCAAATAACCAACCCCTTCCTGCAAACACCTAAAGCCCAAAACACTTTTGGGGCAGGACCAAAGAGGGGGGCAATCTAAAATGAAATTGAAGTTGGCTCCATCGTTTCTTTTCAAAGAATCTGGATCAAACTCAGGGGGGCATATCATCTCCAGTGGTCAAAATCAACAAGTTGCGGCCTGAGTATGCAGAAGCGAGAAGCCGTCAAATCACGAAGTTGACTCCATAATTCCTTTTCAAAGAATCTGGATCAAACTCGGGGGGGCATGTTGATATGAAAAATCTATCATCTCCAGTCGTCAAAATCACAAGTTGCGGCTTGAGTAAGCAGAAGCGAGAAGCCATCAAATCCAGAGGTCCAGATCCCGGAAAAGAAGGTCAGGAAGAAGAAAGGGGACCTATATCTCTCAGGTAAATATACATGCATCATCATGCATTGCATCCCCATTGAAAATCGAAAAAATATTTTGGAGGGATTGTAATTTACGAACCCCCATTCATTTTGTGTGCACGCTTTCAAGCTCTTACCTCTTTGAGAATGCTTTTCAGCTTTATCTCTTTCTTGATTTTGGGTGTCATCATGCATTGCATCCCCATTGAAAATCTAAAAAATATTTTGGAGGGATCGTAATTTACGAACCTTCATTCATTTTGTGTGCATGCTTTCAAGCTCTTACCTCTTGCATTTCCTTGAGCATGCTTTTCAGCTTTATCTCTTTTCTAATTTTGGGTGCCATCATGCATTGCATCCACATTGAGAATCTAAAAAATGTTAGGGATCGTAATTTATGAACCTTCATTCATCATTTTGTGTGCACGCTTTCAAGCTTTCACCTCTTTCATTTCCTTGAGCATGATTTTCAACTTTATTTGTTTCTTGATTCTGGGTGTCATTATGCATTGCATCTCCCTAGAGATCCAAGAAATGTTTTCGAGGAATTGTAATTTACAACCCTCTACTCATCATTTTGTGTGCACCTTTGAGCCCTCACCACTTTCACTTCCCTAAGAGCGCTTGCGAGCCTTTCATCAGAACAGATAGAGTGTTTTTCAATCATATCCCTTTCCTTATTTAAGTGAGCTTTCTAGCCATCAATTAAGATAGTGCGTTTTCCAACCCTATCTCTTCCACTCTTGAGTGTGTTTTCCGACCCTCAACCATCAATTAGGATCGTGCGGTTCTTAGCCATTCCTTTCCTCTCATTTGAGTGAGTTTTCCAACCCTCAACTCTCAATTAGGATCGTGCGCTTCTTAGCCATTCCTTTCCTCTCATCTGAGTGAGTTTTCCAACCCTCAACCATCTATTAGGATCGTGCGCTTCTTAGCCATTCCTTTCCTCTCGTTTGATTGCGTTTTCCAAACCCTCAACCATCAATTAGGATAATGTGCTCCTTAGCCATCTCTATCCCCCTTGCTTTCCAACCCTTAATCATAAGCTAAAATAGCATGTTTTCCAACCCTCAACCATCCATTAGGATCGTGCGCTTCTTAGCCATTCCTTTCCTCTCGTTTGATTGCGTTTTCCAACCACCAATTAAGATAGTGCGTTTTTCATCCCTATCCTCCTTGTCGAGTGTGTTTTCCAACCACCAATCAAGATAGTACGTTTTCCATCTCAATCCTCCTTGTCGAGTGTGTTTTCCAACCTTCGACCATCAATTAAGATAATGTTTTTCCAACACTATTTTTCTTCCTCTTTTGAGTGAGTTTTCTAACTCTCAACCATAGATCCTAGATAGCCTGCTTTCTAGCCCTATCTTCCATTCCATCATCTTCACAATTCTCATTGCTGGATGGATCGACCATTTCTTGGTCTGGTAAATCCACTTTTCTTTTTCTTTACAACGCTTATTATTTCAAGTCTTTTACAAGACTTTAGTCGTAAGCATTGTAAAGAGGGGGGCAACTGTCGTAACCCAATTTTTGGGTTACTCCCCAAAATAAAATAAAAATAACAAAAATAAAATAAAAGGGGTCGACGTGGGTAGAAAAATCAATGTGGAAATCTTGGTTGTTTTCGCGAGTCCAATCGTATCTCTTTGGTTCCAAAAATAGAGAAAAATACAGATTTAAGTCAAAAATAATTTATCGTTGGATGAATCTGTGTAAAAACTAAGTTAAATGATATAATTATATTTTTATGGGTTGATTCGATTTAATCGTCGACAAATTTAAAGTTTAATTATGATCAGGAATTAATTTAAGGTCCAATTGAAGGATTTAATTAAGTGCAAGGACTTAATTATACTTTAAATTGGTCAAATTAATTTTATTAAGGGCTTAGTCAATGAGAAATCAATTTCTTGAATTTAATTCGGGCTCAATTGATGAGAATGGAATTTTTGGAGACCGATTTGAATTTTTAAGTTAATTATGCGAAATCAGGGACCGAATTGAACGAATTGAGAATCTAATGGTCAATTGAGGGTTAAATCGCGGAAATCGGAAACCAAAGACCAAAATAAAAAAGGAGCGCACATTTAAGGTTCCTGTTGAAATTTTGACGGGGATACAATTACGTAAAATTAAAAGTTTAAAATTAATCGGGGGTGCGATCGAACCAATTAAACATTGAGGGACTAAATTGTATTTTTATCACACAAATTGTGCATGTCCTCCCTGATTGTTCGACGACTGCATCAGCGGTAGAACAACCCCTCGAAACGGCTCCTTGCATGGCATCGAACCTCTATGTTTTTCTGCAAAAAATGCGAAAACAACCACACGACACCCACGCAGACCCTCTGCATCAACAGCATAGACGCACACACACAAAATGCATGCCTATTTCCCTATAAATGTCGTTCGCAACATGCAGAGAAAAAAAAAAGAAAAAACTGGAAAAAACAAGAAAGAAAAGGAGAGTTTTACGCAGAGAGGAGAAAAAAACGAAACCAGAGAAGAAACAGAAAAAAAAAGAATAAACAGAGGGAGAAGACGAAGACACAGAGTGCAACCAACGGCAACTATCTTCATCTTCCTCATCTCCGACTGCCAACCTCCATCGCACAACAGAGCTCTCTCTCCTCCGTCGCAGCCCGTTGCAGGTAACTCTCTCTCTCCCCGACCGAGTTTTCTCTCTCTAAAAAAAATCCAGTCCACGGCTCCAGCTCTCGTCGACCACCACGCTAGAAGCTCCTCCTTAGCTCGGTCGACAGCTAGCTATCGACCTTCTTCTCGACTCGTGAGAAGCTCCAGCGCGTGAAAGTTGCGTGCAAGCAAGCGAACACAACATGACCGATCGGACTTCAAGAGCTCCTTCGGCCACCACAGTCAGTCATTTTCGACGCCACCACGACGTGGGAGAAGCGCCTCGACATCCTCTACCCGGTGTTGTAATTGATTATTTTAATATTTAATTAATAAAAATGTAATTAATAGAATCTGTTAGAAAGGGGTTTTTTCTGCCTAAAAGTGATTGAATATTGTTACTGTTAAAAATATTTTGATAATTATTTCGTCGGTAGATTGTACAATTGAAATAAAAAAAAATCTGTTTAAATGAGTCACATGCTCCGTGTAACATACTAATTGATTGTTGTGTATGTTTTATTTTTTCATGAATTCTTTAATTAGCAAGCAATAAAATTACCATTATTGAATTTTAACACAGATGAGTGATTTGTTTTATGCACCAAACAATATGATTGGTGATTTTGTTTTAGCTACTTTGATAATAATTTAATTGGTAGATAGCGAAATCGCAATTGATCAAATTGACTAAAGATATATTATTTGTTATCTGCAACATACTAATTGTTTGTTGGACATGTTTTAACTATTTGACGAATAATTTATTTGATAGATAGCAAAAATACAACTGCTAAAATTTATCAAAGCTTCTTTTTTCAGATTGTTTTTCATATTATTATATTAAAAAAAAATTAGAACGCTAAGATTAAATTGATGTGAGATTTATAAGGAAAAGTCAGCTCAATTTTTTATATATGTTTTAAGACGTTAATATCAATAAATATCATAATATATAATTAGTCTCTCCTATTTTTTAAGGAAAAAGTCCCTAACATAAAACAACAGCTCCATAATAAACATTGCAAGAAATATAAATTCTTATGCAAACCAGATGGTAGAAATTAACAATAAAATTCCTAAATAAGACTTCAAAACTTGTCATGGTGTTGCTACCAACAGACAATGGAGGAAAGAGCCGTATCCCACTAAAAGTTCAAATAACATGAAGTCAATAGGAAATCATGTTGACCACTTCAATTGAAGGAGAAAACAAGAGGGAGAGAGACAAACACAACCAATTACCCGCAAACTCTGTCATCAGAAAATCCAATTCACCATTTGTTTTCTTCTCAGATGCATGTAATAAAGGCAGTATACTTTCATGTCTCTCCAGCCCTGAGAGGTGACGTGCATACTCCAACTGACCGGAGAAATGCTTAGAAGGGGGTTCCTTTTCCAGCAAGCTTAGAAGAGGACGAACTTGCTCTGACTGAGCAGATACCACAGAAGCAAGACCATTTGATGCACTTTCTATCAACTTTGGAGGCCTATCAGTAGATGTCCTTTGCGTGGAACCAGTGACTCGCGGCTGCCTAAATTCAATTTCTGGGCGAGATGGATCACTTTTCCATTGGTCCAAGGTATCTTGCTCTTTAGAAACAATTCCGGCAGGTTCTTTGATACCCATATTTGCAGCTTTTCCAATAGCTGCTGGATCTGGCAACTTGGAAGAAACTGCAGCTTCAATTGTTTCATTGCTAGATTGAGGTCCATCAGTGTCTGTCCCAAGATATCTGGCATCTGGATGAATGGCATCCAGCCTTTGGGAATGTGAAGTTGAAGCACGTGATGGTTCTAGTGTCACAGAAGGTAAGGAATGATCGATCATTCCATGCCTAAATTTAAGGATATCAGGCTGATCAGATGCAGAAAACGCTGGCTCGCTCTGATTGAAAATAGGATGATTGGAATCCAAGGGACCAGATCGTGGTCGTTGAGCTAAACCATCTAGTGGGATACCAGTTCCCACTGATATTGAAGCTAGCCTAGTTGCCTCATTCAAACTATAAAGAGTGTTGACAAGTCTGAACAGTATTCCATTTTTTGCGGCTATGCGACAGAAATCATTTCTTGGGGTTGATCTCTGGAGCTTAAAGACCTGCCACATGCCATCGATAGCTAGGTGAACCATGTCCCTGGATGCAAAGAGCTGAATCAGTGTATTTGTAAGATAATGAGAAGAGAACACAAAGGAAATCATGTGTGGCTAACAAACATGCTCTAAACATTGGCATGACAAAACCATGAGCATTTGGAAATTTGTGCAGTCTGTTGTAGAGCTTTTGTACAGGGTCATCCTAGTCTACTTTAAACATAGACCATACTTGATTTCAAAGTTGCTACATGATTTAGAATGTGATATTGCGCAACCAAAGACAAGCTTTCCTAGGGAAAATGCTTTTCAGAGAACAGAGGTGTTTCTATCCCAAGATGAGGTTTGAGACAAGCAGGGAGCATGAACAAAAGGTGGCTGATAAATAAATTCTAATGAGATTCACCAGCTTCACACTCATGCATAGTGACATAAAATCCATACTATGCAACCAAACCGCCTATCTATCGGCATGCAAAAAATGGCACCATTTTAAACTTCCAAGCATGCTTGTTTTTTTGTCATCGTTAAAGGAAAAAAAACACCTGTCCTTGCAAACAGCACATGCCAGAAAATAAATTACAAACCTGTACTTGGCATGATCAGCCTCTAGAAAACCCACCAGGATAGGTATTCCACGGCAAGCAATGAACATTTGCAATGTCAACGAGCTGCACCAGAAAGCCAACAGTTTTAGTCCTAATCCTCTGTATAGCAAATCAAAGCAAGGGAATTATAAAAGGAGAAACTCTCCACCTTGATTGGCATAACTGCTGCAAGAAATAAGCTGCCTCCATGCGAACCTCACGGGGGCGATCAGGTCCAGCAAAACTCATAACCACAGGGATCTGATACATAAATTCATAATAAATATTCAGGATGGAAATAATGTTTTAGCCCAAGTATTTCAGGAAGAAGGATTAGCAGGTGGGATAAGAGATACATGCAGAAATGTAAGAGCATAGCGCAAGCCCAGTAAAGGATGGAATGAGCCGATCCATTTATAAAAATACAGAATGCTTGATTGTAAAATTACTTCCAGCAAGAGAAAAACAAACCTTGGAGGTACAATCACTTACCAGGCCAACAAGACATGCATTTTCCTGGAAATCGGTATTATCTTTCACAATCTGATTTATAAGTTGGAGGACAGAAAATATAACCTGAAATATAGGGAAACAATTATCTCCCTCATATTTGAAGCTACAACTCTCATAGCAAGAGGAAACCAACAAAATGCAATGCATAGCTAGCTGGCATACACGAAGTTTTAGGAACTTCAAGTAATTCCATTAGAGGGAGCAATCCATGCTGGGTAATAAAAACAATTTTCTGCTCAGGGCGCTGGTGAAAGATGCTGATAAGTTTCTGGCATGCAGACACAATCACCTCTTCTGATTCCTCAGGTCTTAACAACCCAACTAACCTGCTAAACTCAACAGCCTACCAAGCAAAAAAAAACAATTACAACCAGCCCATGGTACTAATAAAACCAAGGATATGTGAAGAATTGATATTCATAGCATTCTTATTTTTAAGACTTCACTATGATTAGACAGCAGAAATTGATGAGAAAAATTATCTAAGGACTAATTAGACAAAGATTCAAGAGTTTCCGACCCACAACAGCATCATATATGTCATTTCACTTCACATTGACACTCATCAGAATAGTCATTTTATTGCATGTGATGAGGAGCTTTAAAGATTGGAGCCAGTTTATTAATCATCAGATTACAAGTTTGTACAACAGTTGCTTTCCTCCTCCATTGGAAACTTAAATACCAAGAAACAGAGAGCATAAAGGGCTACTTTTTAAGATTATTACATAACATTAAGAGCTACAGCAGATTGGGGCAGCTTCATATTTCAAAATACCTGCCCTTAGCAGGCATCACTCTATCTAAACAATAAAAAAGTGGTTGCTAATGAGCTTAGGTCTTTTGTTCATCAATACATATACTTCAAACAAAGTCTGGATTGCAATGCTACTGTAGTATAAATCAAGTAATTGCTTAAGGTGCTAAAAAAATTGATTGACTACCTGTAGAGGAAAGAGATTTTCTGGAGGCAATTTTTTCATCAAAAACCTGGTCAGAAAAGCGGATGTTGTCAAGAATTATTCAACAAATTATCTAAATAATGAACAAGATTGGGCAATTAAAACATACCAAACCATCAATATCAATCACACCATCCTTCAGAACACCCATCATTAGGCTAAACAAATCACCACCGCCATTTGTCTGCCCCATTTCATTCTCCATTTGTTTTTGAGCAATAGTAGCTCTCAACCTTGTAGCCAGATCATTTTTCCCTGCATCAACCACAACAGCATTCCCTTGGTTCATATGTGATGTTGAGGCAGATGTCGAGGCTTCAGCTGCCCGATCCTCTGGATTTTTATCAAGGGGATGAAATAAATCATCCAGTGAAGCATCTCTTGGAGTGTCACTAAATTTACTAAGCTCATTTCCTCCCAAGTTCATTGATGTCTTCACAGCCTTCAAAGTCCCAGTTATACATAAGGGTAAGATAATACAATTAATGTATCTAAGCAGGGAAAGAAAAAAGGTGAAATGGGTGAGGAGGAAAGCAAGATGTAGGTAATGTCAATGTTCAAGCTCCCTTGGAAACCTGAACTTGAACTCAGGACAAGACACCATATTTTACCACCAAGAAGAAAACAAATGAGACATTAGAAAACCATATGCTCAAATATATCTAAATACATCTAAAGTGTTGCATGGCACATATGATAACTATAACATGTGCATTCCAACATGGCAGCACAGGGAAGTGATAAAAGTACAGTGTGCCCACACTAAGAAGAAAACGAAGATAGAAAAGCTATTCACACAAGGTATACACAATATTCAAAGAGGAATTATCACACATTTACTGTTTTAGGAAATTAAGAATGCATAACTACAGTGACAATACAAAGAGCTTTTGATATTGTGTTTTAGGTGCTTTTGAAAGAAGGCATCAAATTGATGTTTATATATATATTTATATATATATATATGAGGATGTCAAAACCTCCAAAAAGGACCTAAGAAGACATTACTTTGGTGCTTTTTCAGCCAAAAAACACTTTCAATTGAATTACCAAACACACAAAGAACTTGATTAGGTAGAAGTAAATGTAACATATCCCACAACAGAAGATTGTAACTAGAAGGAAGGGCCAGGAGGCATGGAAGAACCTAAATCATGGAAATCCAAAAGGTAAAGATCACTTAAAGGTAGAAAGCTAAAATTTAATCAACTATATTTTTTTTAATCAAGAAACATGTTTTGGCCATGTCCTTAAGCCATGAGTTGCAATTAGTTCACAGTTCCTCTCAATCACTGCAGGCATAGCTGAGTTGCTCCACCAAAAACCTTTAACTTAGTTTTACTTCAAGCAATGGAAGCACAACCAGCTGAAATCCTCAAAAGTGCATAACAATATAGAACTGCTCAAGGAACCTACATCCCTAGATCTAGGCATATTGAGTATATTTAGCTAACATGCTGCCCAAGCTTCATGCTCTTTAAAATTTTTATATCCGTGTTCTATTTCTCTTTTTCTTCAGAAAAAGAAATGGTCTACTTAAAAGAGATTGGACTAAGAGCACAATATGCACCAAGCAAAAATATAGAAGACTTGGATTATATTAGAAGACCAAATGAAAACCTGCATGATAGGAACGTAACACTGCATCTATCCCTTTCTCTATTTTATGTGTCATTTTATTTATGTCAAGAATTGTCTATTCACTATCAAACGGCGCTGTACGACAATAAAACAGTCTTAGCCTTTGATGAGAGAGAGAGAGAACATAAATGAACAAATGTGCCCAATTTCATAGCCAAGAAAGCAACAGATATTAATTACCTTTTGAAGCCCATTATCTTGACTTCTTGTTGCAAAAAACAAATGATTCATTCTCAACATGAGTAGAATTTGTTTTTTCCTCCATCCCTTCTATCTATGTTTTTTTTCCTCTTACATCAGGAGATTCCATGTCACCATTACTCAGCATTTGCCTCCAAATCAACTGCATCGTAATCTCTACAATCTGATTTTGCCTCTGCACTGCTTGTCCATTCCTCTTCGTTGACGGCATCATTGTCATCCTCAACTTCTGACTCTGAGCAAGTCTCCTCTACAGATCCTGCACTATCATCTGATTCACTCTCATCCTCACCAAAATCCTGGTACGAGATCAAATAATGATCACCAAAACTCAGTTTGGATATCAGAAATAAAGAATTATCACCACAAAAGGATACGTAATCTTACATAAGGAGCAAGAACACTGCTATCAAGCACCAGCAGGGGAACTTGTAAATCCCGTGCAAGTGCTTTAACTGTTCTTTCCCGATAAAGCTCAGTTCCTGTAGACGGCATCATCACATGGCTATCAATTCAAAAGCTCTTTATATATATATATATATATATATATATCAATAGGTCTCAATATAACAAACTGTTAGTAATAAACCTGGAACACTCTGGAGCATAATTCTCCCACTTGAAGATGACAGACGGGCCCCATAGGAAGTGGTGCATTTTTTATGTTTCAAATGGGAAGCAACACATTCCACCAGAATATTTTTGGTGTGCTCACTGGCAGAGAACAGAAATCAATTATTTCCTTCCCAAACTGATTGATTTAGTGATAGCAAAATCCAATGACTTTAAGATAAATGAAGATGTTGATGAGAAATAAAAGAGACAAGTTGGATTGATTACTTGATGTAGTAGGGAAAATTATCCCAAGAAACACGTAACTTCTCCCATGGAACAATTCTCCTCAAGAACTCATTTTTAAACTTTTCCCGTCTTGTCAAAAAAGGAGATTCCTTCCTTTTACTTTCTATGGCAAGCTTCTCATTATGAAGCCACTCCTTTTGATCTTGTTCCCCTAATTGAGCGTGTGCATCGCAATGCTTCGCATTTTCATTAACTTGTTCTCGCTGAGTCTTCTCATTATCAAAGCTAGCCCCATCTTTCACCGGGCCATGCTTATCCTCACTTGTATTCCTTCCATTAGCTCCCGAACTACATGTGCGGAATTGAATATTCACCCAACACAATATTCACCCAACACATATTAGACCTTATATGTAAACCACTGTCAATATTTCCAAAGGCAGTACTCCTTGATGAAATTGAATGTAATAGCTGTCTTTTAATGAAACTAACATGTGAAAAGTGGTCCCTCGCTACTGTTGTACATCTCAGAGGCAGATCCTGGCAATTTGGCCTCATGAAATGCTTTGATGCATGAAATAAAGAGCACCATCTCTGATTCCTACACTTAAATATTCCCGTATACATTACAGCTCCTTGCTCCTACTAAGTCCAACAAGGCTGCAAAAAAGCGAGGAAACTTGATTCACATATCATAAACTGCATCCAAACGAGAATTTGATTATAAAATCTAAGATGAACCCAGTACCACTCCCAATCCATTCAACCAAAAAAAGGGCAGACAATAAACCCCCAAAAAATTGTAAAGAAGCAATGTGTAACATAAATGGAAAAGAAGTATCGAAATACGATTAGCAATTTTGCCCTAAAAAAACTATTCTTTTAGATATTCCAATCATTCCAGATGAACAAAGAAAATGATAAATGAACATTCAAAGTTCAGATTTTTCGCTTTCTAATATTTTGAGCAATCAAAATCACTAACAAACAAGAACTCGATTATAAGAATATAAGATGAACCCCTCAAGTAAAAAGGCAGTCGACATACCCTTCAAAGATTTCTGACGCAGCAGTACAGGCACATGAACGAAAAAGAATCCTTGCCAGTTGCTCAGAAAAAGCTTGATAAAGATTAATAACCTTAGAGAATTAGAAACTTCAAAACCTAGTTAAAAAAGTGAAGTCGCATGCCCATATTAGTTGCATACAAACGCTCTCTTTCTCTTCTTTTCTTTTTCTTGTTCTTGTTCTCTTTCTCTTTCTCTTTCTTTCGTCGTTGACAGGGAGAGAAGTAAATGCGGAAGCGAGAGGAAATGCGGAAGAGTTGTTAATAAAAGGGAGAGAAAAGATCTGGGGTTGAGAGAGAGAGAAGTGGGGGCAGACAGACAAGGATTTCGAAGGAGAGCGTTGTGTTTCCAAGTTTTTTATGTTGTAAGCAACATCTGGTGTTCGTAGCATAGTTATTGATCCCGGCCCCGTCCCTTGCCCGATTTGTGTTTGGAACGAACGTCTGCTTTGGCATCGCTCCGTGCACCGCTCCGTTTTCGTAATCGCTTCATTTTATTTAATTATATATATGAAAAAAATAAAATATTAATTTCTAACAAGTATAATTTAAATTCAAGATAAATGAAATTTAAATTATACAATACAAACATAATCTCAAAAATTAGAAACATCTTTGAAATTCCAAAATATTATGAAAGTAAAATGTTCTAAAATAAAAGAAAAAATACATCAAACATCCTCTACTACATCAAACATATTTCAATTTCACGTAATTATTTTTTTTTCACTAAATATTATTAATATTCGAAATTTCTCAATATTACTAATTATTATTTTTTACTAAAACTAATTATTAATTATTAATTTTTTTTCCCTATACATTATTTAATACCCACCCGAAACCCTACTTCCACATAACCCTAATTCAGTCCGTCCCTCTCTTCACTTTTTTTCAATCTCCAACTCTGCCGTCCCTTTTCCTCAAATGCCTATATGTCATCTACTTTATGTTTTTTCTTCTTCGCCCCTGATTCGTTGTGGTGTCGCAGACGATCTTATGATCCTTTTCTTTTCTTTTTTGGCTTCTGAGGAAAAAACACCGCAATCCCATGCTTTGCTTTTCGTTTGATCTCGATCTTGCTTGCTCTCCTTTTAGAGAATGAAATATATCATCTTCCAGAATTTAAACCTTCGAAGTTCGGATCTCTCGACTGACTCACCTCTTCAGCAACCTCGCCTGGCCGTCCCCTCTCTATGGCCATCTTGCCCTCTTGCTATTTCTTCAATCGCTCCTCTCTCGCTCCCTCTCCCTTTCTCCTCTTATTTTTGTCTCCGCCACTTCGCTCTTTCTCCTCTTAGTTTTTGGCTATGTATCGGAACGGAACGCCCGCACGGAACGGGCTGCTCTACCGGGAATTCGCCTGGCTTTTTTACGGACTGTGCGATTCTACCCGGACAAAAAAGCGTTACGCTTTGTCCCGATTTTGCTAACGGATTGGGCAGGCTCGACCGCTCACTGCTTAACGGACGTGGACTGGGATCAATAACTTTGGTTCAGTAGGGTTTCAAAGTTTCTTTTTCTCTTTAAGTACTTGCCGTTGTTGTCACATTGGGCCTATTTGGGCTGGTTGGAATTTACTAATTATCTAGAATTTAAAAATTGTTATGTTTTCACCGTAATTCCACTATTTTTCTGTTATTTTGTATTTGATTTTATTTATTTACTTAGATTTATAAAATATATTGTCTAGAAAAAACAAAATTAGTGAAGCCCAATGTGATAATTTATAGGTTATGCCTGTGATCCACGGTGTGAGTGTCAAGTCACTTTTGGGCCTGATTCTAGAAAGCACGAAAGGATCTATTTGGGCTGGTGTTTCGGCTCAGATCGTCGGACTGACTTGTTTAGAAAATATTTTGGTAATCACATGGTGCCTTTAGCTGTCCAGGCTCTGTGCCCTGCCCAAGCTCTAAGGTATCTGAGCTTCCAGAGGACCGGAAGCCCAGTCCACAAATATCTGGGCTTCCAGCCCGTGAGGACTGGAAGCCCAACCCAAAACTATTCGGGCTCATAACCCATATGTGTTGTAATTGTTTATTTTAATATTTAATTAATAAAATTGTAATTAATAGAATATGTTAGAAAGGGGTTTTTTCTGCCTAAAAGTGATTGAATATTGTTACTGTTAAAAATATTTTGATAATTAATTCGTCGATAGATTGTACAATTGAAATCAAAAAAATTCTATTTAAATGAGTCACATGCTCCTTGTAACATACTAATTGATTGTTGTGTATGTTTTATTTTTTCATGAATTCTTTAATTAGCAAGCAATAAAATTACCATTATTGAATTTTAACACAGATGAGTGATTTGTTTTATGCACCAAACAATATGATTGGTGATTTTGTTTTAGCTACTTTGATAATAATTTAATTGGTAGATAGCGAAATCGCAATTGATCAAATTGACTAAAGATATATTATTTGTTGTCTGCAACATACTAATTGTTTGTTGGACATGTTTTAACTATTTGACGAATAATTTATTTGATAGATAGCAAAAATACAACTGCTAAAATTTATCAAAGCTTCTTTTTTCAGATTGTTTTTCATATTATTGTATTAAAAAAAAATTAGAACGCTAAGATTAAATTGATGTGAGATTTATAAAGAAAAGACAACTCAATTTTTTATATATGTTTTAAGACGTTAATATCAATAAATATCACAATATATAATTAGTCTCTCCTATTTTTTAAGGAAAAAGTCCCTAACATAATATATATATATATATATATATATATATATATATATATATATATATATATATATATATATATATATATATATATATATATAGGACCATTAACAATTTGGTTACATGTTAAAAAAATTGGTGTCGGCTGTGGCCAAACACAAGGCAATTTTTTACTTTATTATTGTAGATAATTTGACACAAATTTTCTACCTGTCTTGTCTACATGTGGTTTTAATTTTTTTTCGTTATATGAGATGTAAAATATCATACATAAAAAAAGACGCAGAAGTTATTTTTCAAAAAAATAAAATTGACCAATTAATTTGTCACAATTATTATAGCTGTCATTATACATAATTAATATTCTAATTATTATTTGACATACTATTGATGACATCGTATTTGTTTTTAAAAAAATAATTTTTTTAAGATTTATTTTTTCATGTTATTATATTAAAAATATTTTAGAACAATGATAGCAAATTATTATTTTTCAAAAATAATAAATAGCTCATATATTTATTCATTTATTTATTTATATATATTTTAAGGCGCTAATATTAAATAAATATCAAAATATATAATTAGTCTCACATATCTATAAGAAAAAAAACCTTACAAATAATCATTATCATTATTTTGAATGTCTTATCATTATTAATAATTAAAAATTTCAACACCTAACAATATTAACAAAAAAGAAATTACAAAACTAAATAAATAACAAAACAAAAATAAATATAATTACATTTAAAAACAATTATTTCACTTGAAGAATAAATAAAAAGAATTTAAAAAACAACAAAGAGAAAAAATAATAAATATCAATTTTCAAATGATCACAAACACAAATTAAAATGTAAATATTAAAAAAAATCTTAATAGCAGTGGAAATAATAATAATTGGAGAGACCGTAATTATTGTTAGAAACAAATCCATAATTTTTATTTTTATTTTATAAGATTTATTACTCATATTATTATATTAAAAGTATTTCAGAATAATGATAGTAATTTGTTTTTTTCTTTCAAAAACCCTAGGTCATTTATGTATATGTATATATATATATATATATATAGAGAGAGAGAGAGAGAGACATAAATATATATTAAGGTGCTAATATTAAAAAATATCAAAATATATAATTAGTGTGACATATTTAAAAGAAAACAAAACTAACAAATAATCATTATAATTATTTTGAATGTCTTATCTATAATAATTAAAAATAAATATTATTAGATTTTAAGAAATTATTTGACCTAAAGGGAAAAAAATCATAATAATTATTAATCTTGAAATGATCACCAACACATATTAAAATTTGAACATTAAATAAAAAAAAAACCTTAATAACATTGGAAGTAAAGAAAAATTGAAAACAAAAACTAAGATCATATATGTATAAACATGGACAAAAATAGGAACTATGTAAGAAATATATATAAAAAAAATAAAGGAATTAAAATAAAATCCAAGATTAAAAGTATAAGGGCCAAAATGAATAAAACATATATAATAATTTTAATTTGAAGGACAAAATTGAAATAAATCTAAACATTGATACTAATAAAATTAAATAATTTAAAACAAAACCGAGAAATTAAAAGAATGAGGACCGAAATGAAATTGAATTATAATTATTTTGCATGGAAGGATAAAATTGAAAAAAAAATCAAACTTTGATACCGAAAATATTAAGGATTTATAATAAATTTGCATGGAAGAATAAAATTGAAATAAATCAAAATTTTGATACCAAAAATATTAAGGATTTCAAACCAATTCAAAAATTAAAAGACTGAGGACCTAAATGAAGCTACAATATATAATTCATTTCAATTGAAGGACCAAATCAAAATCTATATAATAACAATAAGGACCATAAAAAACAATAAAAAATGCAGGGACTAAACTGAAATATCACTATAAACAGCTGCAATGACGTGTGTTTGCGCAGGTAGGAGAGAGAAAAGGAACCTTGTGGGGTGGTGCTTGTGTTTGTAAGGAAGATGCGAGATTGAAGGGGAGAGAGAGCTCATTTTATCAGTGTTTGTGAGAAAAATGATGAGCTTAAAGTTTATTCTCTTACGCTACCTAGGTAGCTAGCTCATAGGCCTTTGTATTCATGAGTCAACAATCATCATTTCCTAGTATTCAGATAATAGACAATCAGTTTAGGCAATTACATTGTCATTGCGGATTGCCACATTTTCACGGAAAGCAGGGCAATCACACTATCATATGTAGAGGTATGTTTAGATAGATGACCGCGCTGTCGTGGTGCAAATATAACATAAACATGTCTTAACATATTGTAATATCACGCACACATGTCTTCTCTATGCTGGTGAGGAACATTAAATGAAGAATTGCACAAAAGAAGCGAAAGGAAACGATTTATGTGCCCAGGTTTAAACCCATTTTCTTTCCCCATAGGCTCAATTTTGGCAGCCGGGTTCAACTTAATGCCACCTTCAAAACCTCTAAATGATACCATGACATGATACGAAATTTAGAAACGGGCAAAGATACAACATTGTATAGCACAACCCAACACTCAATATACATCCCGCTGGACAACAAAAAAAAGGAAAATTAAAAGGCTGTAACAAACGATAAATGAAAAAAAATATTATACGAAACACGAGATTTTCTTAACAAAAGGAAAATCATAAAGAAAAAATAGAGGGGGCAAAAATAATCGACCTGGCAGCTCGCTAATGCAAAAAGACAGCCACCCTTCGGAAAACTCGAGTTTCTGAGACCTCCTGGATAAGTAGAGCACACTCGTTGCATCCACATGATTGCACACAAACTTACACAAGCAAACCATATTTTTAATGGGGGAAAAATCTAACAAATAAAATTTCCTAAAACACTATACATTTTGAAAAGAAACTATGAGACACGAATTTACAGAACAGTGTTTATATGAAGTGCTTTAAGTAGCGACGTCGCCATTTGTTTCACTAATACTTGGCCTCCAGAGCTTTGCCCGTCCCTCCGTTCCTCAATCAAGTTCAGAAGTTTTTGGGGCAAATCATTCTCAACAATCAATTGCTTTGGACGAGGGTGGTGCTCATACACAGCCTAGCACAACAAATTTCAGTGAATACGATCATTGAACCAAACACCTTTCAAATGCAGCTTTAAGCATGGAAAACAATAACTGAACGAGATTGATGAAAAAAGGGCAAGCTCCTCTCCACCAAATATGCTACGATGTGATGTCTTAAGACTCATGGTGATCAAAAAGAGCACGTGCTTGGCTACTTAATTACTGATATAAATGGATAAAATAGAAGACGACATAGGAAACAAGCTGCTGTATTTTTGACATGACAAAACACCATGCTAAGCACACTTGCATTGCTGGTTGTATTAGCTGTGGAGGAGTTACTACTAAACAAGGTTTACATTGATAGTTAGGACGGTATCCTAAGAGATTGATCATTGGAGCACGGAATCAGCAGATGAATTGCATGCATTGAAAAAAATACTGGATACAGAAAAATACACTATAATTTTTAACACAAAAGTATCTTTCAACGTTTCATTATATGGTCTTTTGGTATTCCTTGATTGTTTTGCCGGCCACTAATGTCGTTTGCTTAAATGGAGGAAGATGGAATAATGTAAATTATATCACAAAAAGACCATGAACTCAATTTATAATCAATTACATGTTAGAAGATTAACTTGAAAACGAATATCAATCGCTTAAAAACATCCAAATTCAAAAAAATCAATATAATGAATCGAGATCAATAGACAAGCTATCCAAAGATGCACCAAACATCAAAACATAAATTATCATGTTTTACCTTTGTCCAACATACTAGATACAACCTTAAATACCAAATTTGCACAAATTAATGCTCCAAGTGAGAGGACATGACAAAGGAAGAGGAGTCAATCCAATGAAAGTTAATTGGACTCCATACCATGTAAACAACTTCATATTAAGCACCAAGGCTGTGGCAAATAACATTATAAACATGAGTGCATCGTTGTAGACTTCATCAAGTTCCTTACCTTTGAGGGTGTGGGATTGAAACCAGACATCGGTCTCTGCATATACAACAGTTTCTAGCTGAGTACCGATCTTGTAGAAAGAAGTACACTAAAATGCACAACATATATTATACTGAGAGATCGCGAAATGTTTTTACAAATGTGATATAAAAGATGAGAATATTTCCACAAAAAAGAAGAATACCAATAAAACATTTAACTCTTAAGCGACATCTCTTCAATATGTGAGCTTTATCTCCTTTTTTCTCGCTTGAATTCCATAAAAGGAAGACATGCCTACAATGAAAAGCAGAATGACTGAAATCAAGTGTAATAGTCACAGAGATGCAGATCAACCAGTAAAGCATTTAATATCAGCATTCTTAAATACATTTAATATAATAATATGATGAATAAATCTTATAAAATAAAATAAAAAATTTGGCTTTGAATTTTTAATTTTGTACTCTTTTGTTCAAGTTTATTTCTTAAAAAAAAATTGGATTTTTAATATTTAATATCTAATATTACCCGAGGAAAAAATACAACTCAAAAAAAACAAAAAGGTAAACAAATTTGCCTAGATTATCTACAATTAAAAAAATATCATGAGGCACTTTCTCATTTTCGACTACAATGTTCTTTTTTAGGCTGGCAAATAGAAGTAATCATAACGCATAAAAAAATTTATATTTCTTTTTTTTAAAAAAAAATTGCAATATTTTTTTCTTTATAATGTGTCGGATCTAATATTACTAGGGAAAAAAGGCAACTCATTTTTTTTTTTTACAAATTTACCTAGGTTATCTACAATTAAAAAAATATAAAAATCACTTCCCATTTCGATCACACTATATAGTATGTGAGACTAAGTATATGTGTTTTAATATTTATTTAATATTATAAGCCTAAAAATATATATAGAGAGAAAAAACAATGACCCTACGATTTCTTGCAAAAAAAAACTAATATCGGTATTCTTAAATATATTTAATATAATAATATGATGAATAAATCTTATAAGAAAAAAAACTTTGGCTTTGAATTTAAATTTATATTTTAGACTCTTTTTTCCTTTTTAAGAAACAAGTGACCTTTTTTTTAAACATATCTAAAAAATATATATAGAGAGAAAAAACATATTAACATATCTAAAAATATTTAAAGAAAAAACAAATCATTTTAAAAAAAAAGATTTTTGAAGTGCTTCCATAGCTTTTACTCTTCTTCATTTGACTCTGTCGCAGTATTTAGTAGTCTCCTCACCCTGCATCCAGTAGTGCTCGTTTAAGATGATGATAAAGCTGATTTTTAAAATATTTTTTATCTATAAATATTTTAAAATAATATTTTTTTTATTTTCTTAAAAAATATATTTTGCATCTCCACATAAAAAAATTATTTTCCCGTACACCCCCTTAATCTTCATTATTTTCTTTTTAAAATAGTCAAAACTCAAAACAGTTTCATCTCAATATATATATATGGGCTAGGCAGGAGAGAAGTCTATCAAGTCCAATCAAGTGTCTTGTATGGCAGTATGGGTATAGTGATGTTTCTAAAAAATAATTCTTTGTCTGAAAATATAATTAAAACATTTTATTTTTTTATACTAGAATATTAAAATTATTGAAAATACTTAAAAAAAATATCAATTTATAAGTTATTGGAGTTGTACATCCTCTCAGAAATTATTATTTAATTTCAAGGTGATAGATTTTAATATATTTTTAATTGAAATTCAATCTTGAAATTGAGTCTTTGGATAAGATTCAGAAATAATAGAAGGGTAGGAATAGAAAGGACTGGGACTGGTGGTGATTGATTGTGGGCTCATATTTGCCTGGCTCACCCCCATGATTTTTTATTTTTTTTTAAATTATCTTTTTATTATAGAATGGACGAAGCGATATGCGCAGCTGATGCATCGGGTTGTTTTTATCTATGTAGAAAATTGATTGTTTTTATATGTATTGTATTTTATTATTTTAATATTTAGTTAGTATAATTATAATTGATAAAATCTGTATAATTGAAATGGAAAGTGGTTCAGTATATTTTGTAATTGCGGATAACGTAGGTAATTTTTTTTTCGAGTTGCTTTTTTTTTCTCGAGTGATATTAGATTTGACACACTATAATTTTTTTTCCAACAAATAAACTTATATTTTTTGCGTGCTATAATAAGTTATTTTAATGTTTAATTACTAAAATTGCAATGGATCAAATATGTTAGAAATGAGTTTTTTGTGTGGTATAATTAGTATGCATGCCCATGCATCGCGTTAGGGTTTTTTCTATGTAGAAAAATAATTGATTTTTTACATGTTGTAATTAGTTGTTTAAATATTTAATTAGTAACATTATAATAGATAAAATATGTAACAAATTAATTTTTTCCCCGTCTAAAAGGAATAGTTTAATCGAAATGGGAAGTGGCTCATATATTTTTTAATTGTAGATAATTTAGGTAAATTTGTCAAAAAAAAATTTAGTTGTTTTTTTTCCTCAGTAATATTACATCTGACACATTAAAAATAAAAATATCGTAAATTTAAGAAGAAATAAACTAAATTTTTTTGTGTGCTATAATGACTTATTTGCGGTATAAAAGGAATAATGTAATAGAAACGGGAAGTGACTCGCATAATTTTTTTCAGGAATAGTGTAATCGAAATGGGAAGTGGTTTGTATATTTTTTAATTGTAGATAACCTAAGTAAATTTGTAAAAAAAAAAATTGAGTTGTTTATTTTTCCCAGTAATATTAGATTTAAAATATTAAAAATGAAAATATTGAAAAATGTTTTTTAAGAAATAAATTTAAACAAAAGAGTATCAAATTTAAATTCAAAGCCAAAATATTTTTATATAAGATTTATTAATCATATTATTATATTAAATGTATTTAAGAATATTGATATTTTTTTTTTAAATGCGAGGTCATTTTTCTTTCTTTATTATATTAGACGGCGGTTGTGCATTTTCCGACGCCGTATGACGCCGCACGCGCCGTTCGAAAAACATGTGAGAGTTGAGACGAACGGAGCATTTGGCGACGCGTCAACAACTGTCAGATGAAAAAAAAAGAAATTGGCTAATTACCGGAGCGCCCCTTACCCCTAGGCGTGTGTTTTGTCCTTTTCGAGGGACAAAACGGTTAATGCACTGTTCAATGAATTATTTAAAAATAAAAGAACCGGCCGAACAAACCGGACCGAACTGGGCCAGAAACGGTCAATGACCGTTCAACCCCTGAAAATGGGGGCTTTTTTTTGTCTTTTTCGGGGGCTAATTTCGTTAATACACTGTTAAAAATCGGAAAAAAAAAGAGGACATACACCCGCGTAGCACCGGGTGAAATTGCACATGAATAGTGACAATGAGTCTTGAGAAACAGTAATCTACAGTAAATGGCCGATCTGTTTTAGGTTATTAGACTAGCAATATGCCCGCGCGTTGCGCCGGGGCTTTTTTATCTATGTAGAAAATTGATTGCTTTTATATGTATTGTATTTGTTATTTTAATATTTAATTAGTAAAATTATAATTTATAAAATCTGTATAATCGAAATGGAAAGTGGTTCGTATATTTTGTAATTGCAGATAACGCTGATATTTTTTTTTGAGTTGCTTTTTTATCTCAGTAATATTAAATTTGACACATTATAATTTTTTTCCACAAATAAACTTATATTTTTTGCATGCTATAATTAATTATTTTAATGTTCAATCACTAAAATTGTAAGAGATCAAATGTGTTAGAAATGAGTTTTTTGCGTTGTACAAGTAGTATGCTTGCCCGCGCATTGCGTTAGGGTTTTTTCAATGTAGAAAACTAATTGATTTTTTACATGCTGCAATTAGTTGTTTAAATATTTAATTAGTAACATTATAATAGATAAAATATGTAACAAATTAAATTTTTCCCCGCCTAAAAAGGAATAGTATAATCGAAATGGGAAGTGGTTCTTATATTTTTTAATTGTAGATAACCAAGGTAAATTTGTCAAAAAAAATTTAATTTTTTCCCCCAGTAATATTACATCTGACACATGAAAAATAAAAATATTGTAAATTTCTAAAAAAACTAACTTAATTTTTTTGCGTGCTATAATGACTTATGTGCCGTATAAAAGGAACAGTGTAATCGAAACAGAAAGTGACTCGTATATTTTTTAATTGTAGATAACCTAGGTAAATTTGTCTATTTTTTAGTTATTTTTTTCCCCAGTAATATTACATCTGACACATTAAAAATAAAAATATTGCAAATTTCTGAAGAAATAAACTTAAATTTTTTTTTATAAGATTTATTCATCATATTATTATATTAAATGTATTTAAGAATGCTGATATTAATTTATTTCCTGCAAAAATCCGAGGTCATTTTTTTTTATCTCTTTATATATTTTTAGGCGATAATATGCAATTAATATTAAAACATATAATAATGTCTTGTTTGTCGTTTAAAAGGAATAGTGTAATCGAGACAAAAGTGACTTGTATCGTTTTTTAATTGTAGATAACCTAGGGAAATTTGTCTATTTTTTGTTCTTGAGTTGTCTTTTATCCCCAGTAATATTAGATACAAAATTACTATTGCTATTATTGCAAAAACAATTAAAATTATCAAATTATCCCGAAAGAAAAAACACTCAAAAACATTAACAAAAGAGTAAGCAAGAAAAAGAATATATTATTATTATTATTATTATTATTATTATTATTATTATTATTATTATTATTATTATTATTATGTTAATGATGAATAAAGAACAGAAATAAATAAAAGACTAAAAAAATTATAATAACTTTAACAAAAGACAAAAAAAAATCAAAATTATCAGGAAAAAAAATTCATCTAATTTGAAAATAATATAAATAAAACCAATAAAAAAATAAAAGAAAGTGCAGATAAAAAAATATAATAGATGATAAAACAAAAAAAAAATTATTAGCTGAAAAAATTAAAATTAGTCTGAAAATCTAAAATTATCATTGCTCTTACTATTAAAACAATAAGAATTATCAAATTATCCTGAAAAAAAAACACTCAAAAAATTAACAAAAGAGTAAGTAAGAGAAACAATTAAATTATTATTATTATTATTATTATTATTATTATTATCATTATTATTATTATTATTATTATTATTATTATTATTATTATTATTATTAATATGTTAATAATGAAAGAAACAAAAATAAATGAAAGACTAAAAAAATGCTAGAAACTTTAACAAAAGATAAAACAAAGAAATAAAATAAAAATGAAAGAAACAAAAATAAATGAAAGACTAAAAAAATGCTAGAAACTTTAACAAAAGATAAAATAAAGAAATAAAATAAAAATAAAAATAAAAATAAAAATTATCATTTCTATTACTGCCAAAAAAATAAAAATTATCAAATTATCCGAAGAAAAAAAAACATTATTAAAAAAGCAAGTAAGAAAAACAATTAAATTATTATTATTATTATTATTATTATTATTATTATTATTATTATTATTATTATTATTATTATTATTATTATTATTATTATTATTATTATTATTATTATTATTGTGTTAAACACACTTATATATACATGGACAAAAGTAGGGGTTATTTTAGAAATTTTAAAAAATCAAAGTATAAGGGCTGAAATGAAAATCAAATATAAAGGGATTAAAATAAAAAATTAAAAGTTTAAGGGCTGAAATGAAAATCATATTTATTAACATTTTCAATTAAAGGACAAATTTGCAAAAATGGAAACTTCTGTACCAAATAAATTCATCCTTTTCAATCCAATCCGGAAATTAAAAGAAGGAGAACCGAATTGAAAAATGGACATTGAATCAATTCCAATCGGAGGACCCAATCAAACTAAATCAAAACTTATATATAAGAAATCAGGACCAAAAATGAAATTGAAAAGTAAGGGACTGAAGTGAAAAGTCTATAAATAAGGGGGACTCTCCTGCCCTTGTACGTGCAGGAGAGAGAGAAATGTGGCCAGCCGCTTTAACCGGCCGCCGCCGCGTCCACGGAGGGTTTTGGGTAAAACGCGTCGCATGTAGAGGAAGACCACACGGAGGCGCACCGGAATAGACGCTGGTTGGACATTTCCGGCCACCCGTGATAAGCCTGCAGCGCCACACGAAAGGCGTGGCGATGAATCTTGTCGGTCGCGTGAACCGCACGCGCCGACAGTATTTCAAAAAATAAATAAATAATAATGGTCAATTACCGTTATAGCCCTGTCCTTAATTAATCAATTTTGTCTTATTAGGGGCTATAACCGTCTTTAGCCATTTAAAAAATATTAAAAAAAAGGTTGCGGCGGACCGGACCGGACCGAACCGTACCGGTTCGTACGAGTGCAATTACGCCCTTAACCCTCAGCCGGAACCGTTGTTTTGTCTTATTACCGGGACTAAAATCGTTAAAACACTGTTCATAAGAGGAAAAAAAAAGGTGGACGAACTCGCGCGACACACGGACGAAAAAAGTCCAGTCCACAGTGCCAATGAGTCAGGGGGAACAGTAATCGGCCAGCTCTTTTAGCTCTTTAGTAATAATAATAATAATAATAATAATAATAATAATAATAATAATAATAATAATTTGGGTACCCAATAATCTGTTTGAATTTTGCTTTTTCCATCTGCATTGAACCAAATTATTATCCAGGAAGAATATTCTTCATTTATTTATTTTTCAAGGAGTCATTAATTGTCATAATAGAAACTAATAAGTGGCCAAGTTTTTATCTTCTTTTCTCATAACTTTTTACTAAATATCATGCAAAATTGTATTAAGATAAAAAAAAATTGGATTTGAGAAAATTTCATCTCCTGGAAAGTGTATTTTGTGATTTCAAGTGAGCGAGTAAAACTCTGGTTGTCCCACATTTTTTATTGAGATGCATGCTCTGAATCGAACTCGAGACCTGCTATACAAATCTCCAATTCTTTGCAATCACGTCATGTCCCTTGGGAACATGTATACCATATCACTACCTGAAAATGATGTCAAATTTATTTTTTAAAATATTTTTTGTTCAGAAATGCATCAAAATGAGTTTTTTTTATAAAAAAATTATCTTTACATTAATACATGAAAATAATCTAAAATACTAAAAAATAAAAACAATTAAATATTTTTAAAAATGCTTTTGAAATGAAGTACCAAATACCCCCCTTATTGTCAAACCTGTTTAAAGATAGCCATTAATGGTGTTTTTTTTTTTTTTAATGAAGAAAGCTTTTAATTAATAAATTTGTTAGCATAATATAAATTAGATTGAGGTAAAAATCATTTTTTTTATCTTAAAGACATATTGCATGTAGTATCCCACATCGGCGGGTGAGGGAGTGGTAGCTAGCCTTATTAAGAGTGCTGGTTCCATACTTGTCATACGCGTTTTGGGGCGTCAGGCTCAGAAATGGTCTCGCGTCACCAGGAACAAAACCGTGAGGGCGGTAAGGCCCAAAGCGGACAATATATGGCAGGTTGGGCCGAGCCGTTACAGTTGGTATCAGAGCCCCTGGTCTTGATCCTGAGTATCAAAGTTAATTGTGTTGCTGTGATAAAATTTCAGGATGGTACGCACCCGCCAAGGGACACGAACTGAACCGCCTTCGTTTGAAAGGAGGGGCGGGAACCAAGGTACCCAGGGTTGGCAAGACGAAGACCCCTTGGATGATACAGCATCACATGTTCCGATGATACTACCCGATATATTACAAGGGGAAACTAGAGTAGCAGGGGAAGGCGGGAGGCCTAACCAGACGGAGGGAATACCTCCAGCTGCAGCAGAGCAACAAGAAAGATTAGAAGCGCAGCCATCAGCTATTCCAACGGGTGTGCCCCCACAACATGTAGACACGGGACTCCTTGTACAGATAGTAAAAACGGTGATGGAGGGTATGGCAGGTTCGGCGACACGAACAATTCCCACCACACAGATGTCACAGGTGGCCCCTACGACTAGCATGACCATGGATAACGTGGTGTCGCTGGTGCGACTGGTAAAGAGCATAAGGGAAATGGGTTGTGAACCATATATGGGGGAACATGATGCAGAGATAGCTGGGAGATGGATTAGGAAGGTAGAAAAAACCATGATTTAGATACGTATACCGGAGGGAATAAGGGTAGATTGTGCAACTCAGTTACTGTCAGATAGGGCCATGACATGGTGGGAAACAGTATAGTTGAGGCGTGCAACGGAGACACTAACTTGGAGTGATTTCAAGACGGAATTTGAGAATCAGTTTTACTCCAGATACCATCGCAAGGTGAAGGAACAAGAGTTCTTGGCATTAAGGTAGGGTGATATGTCGGTATTGGAGTACGAAAGGAGGTTCCATGATCTTTCATTGTTCGCCCCACATTATGTGCCGACCGAGGATCATATGATTGAGAAGTTGAGAGATGGGTTGCGACAGGATTTGAGGCAAGGATTAATCGCCTTACGATTTAAATCTGTGAGAGAATTGATCGAGGCTGCTCAAGCTCTGGAGGCTTGCATTGGAGAAAGTCAAGGGGGACATCAGGAGATAGGCAAAAAGAGAGATGGGGATTATTTCAGCGGCAGACCACCACTCTCAAAGAAAGGAAAGAGTGGAGTGTTTGAGCAGTACAAGAAGAAGGGGAGTCTGATGTTTCCAGCCCATCAACAGTCAAGTGGGAGAGTGATGATTGGACAGACGCACTCAAGGGAAAAACTCACGCAATGGAGACCGGTGATCGCAAGGGTGTTGATTACCCTTTTGTGCAAAGTGTGGGACAGAAACACCCACGGGGACTGCCAGTTCCCCGGGACGATGTTTTGTGTGCAGAGGGGAATGGCATAGGTGGAGGAATTGCCAGTATTTGAGCCAAGGCCACTGGCCTCTCCCATTCCTGCGACCAGTTGATGATTGCAACGACGGCCCTTGAAGGGTCGTGCACTACAAACGGAGGGGCTAGTGGCCTCTCCCGGCTGATCGAAGGAGAGGCCACTAGCCTCTCCCTATTTTGTGACGGAGTACCGGCAATGCGTGAAGATCGCTGGATACTCAAAGGCAAACGGTGACCCACTAGGTCGCCCGAGTTTACGAGCTGGCGGCGACTTACGTGGCGCGCGATAGGGAATCGATGGGTCGCGTCGGTCGGTGGGCCCGCTACTGCGACGCATGAAGGAGATGTGAGTCTTGGATAAATGGGTTATCGGGTTAAAAATCCGGGTAGGGTTTTTAAACCCATAAGGAACCGGGTCATTAAGTGGGTGGACCGGTTTGGTCCAACCCAATACAGAACCGACCCAATGGTTGACCCGACCGTGTGTATATATATATATATATATATATAAAGGAATTTGGGGCTGCAAGGGGTTTGAACTTGGGTTCTTCCAAGTTCATAAGGAGAACCTAACCATTACACCATGCTTCTATTTGTGTTTACATGATGCGCTTTTTATTCATTTTAAATTATACTATTTAGTACATTATGCAGCTTTTTTTTTACATTATGCATTACTTTTATGCTTATATAATGTAGTTTTATTCCTATGATTTTTATGTTGTATGGTATTGAATTAATACTGAGTACATTAATTTAGGAATATATCTTGTAATTTATATTATTTAAATATAAATTAATTGATGCCCCGAACATAAGAATAATTAATCAAACCATAAATGTTAGTGAATTTTATGGTACTATCCATTTTTCAATGTCTAGGAAAGTTCTGTCTAGGAAAGTCTTGGTATTTAAGCGTGTCCATTGAGACCCACCTCACTTTCCTAGGAACTTACCTGGTTGTAATTTGGAAAAATACTATTTAAATTCATATCGGTTTGTTTGATTACTAAAGTACCTTATCTAGGCATCGATATAATTATTAGATGTTAATGAAGTGGTAATTATCATAATAATTTTAGAAATGCCACATATCGATTTTATAAATGATAGTTACATCAAGAAAATATATGTGAACTTTATAAGGAAAATTAACATCGGGTTGTAATTAATTCATAAATTTAATTGCTAATCCCCACAGGGACATTTTTATTTTTATGACTTAATTAGAATAAGATAGTAAATTTAATATTTAAGAAATAAAAATTTATCTTAGGCCCACAGTGCACGGAAAAATTTTTATTTTTTTAAGTTTAAATTTATTAGACTTATTATAAGTAATAAATTTCATGCTGATGCAACCTTTGCCCACGTAGGTTGAAAATTGTTATTAAATTGACATTGGTTAATTTAAATAAAGTTATTTCATAGCAATACAGTAATTTTAGTTTCCTTGATAATTGCAGTTATTCCTTCCGCTTTGATTGAAATAGTTCCGATGCTAAATGGTAATAACTTTTTCCCGAATGGAAAGAAAAATTTGCTTTTTACATTGGGGTGCATGGAACTTGACTTGTCGCTCGCTGACGATCGAACCACCAGCCCTAACGAATCCAAGTACAACACTAGAGATTTCTAAACATGAGCGGTGGGAGCGATCTAATCGCTTAAGTCTCATGTTTATGAAATCTCATCGTCTATAAAAGGCATTCGGGGTTCAATCCCTGAATGCACCAAGGCTAAGGATTTTATCAAAGCTGTTGAGGAATAATTTGTCGGGTTTTGATAAAGCCTTAGCCAAACGACTCTAATGAAAAGGCTATCAAGCAAAACCTTTGGCAGTTCGGTAGTGTGCGAGAGCACATCATGTCTGCTCAACTGAAGTCACTAGAGGTTGATATTTCCGAAGTCATTCTTGGTGCATTTCATACTGAACTCTCTCCCATCTAAATATAGTCCTTTCAAAATTTCTTACAACACACATAAGGATAAATGGTCAGTAAATGAACTTCTGACCATGTGTGTTCAAGAAGAGGAGAGGTTAAAGCATGAGAAGCCATTAAGTGTTCATATGGCTACTCATGATAAGGGAAATGCCAAGAGAGGCAATCATGCTCACAAACTCAAGAAGGATAACAAGTTGTCAATAAAGAAAAATGACAAGAAGGATACTTGTTTCTTCTGCAAGAAGAGTGGGCATATGAAGAAAGATCTTTTTTTGTTGAGGCTCCTAGTAATACATGGTGGATTGATTCTGGTTCTACAATCCATATTGTTAATACAATGCAGGGTTTTCTCAACACAAGGAAACCAGCAAGCCATGAACAACGAGTATATTCTGGAAATAAATTGTTTTCTCAAGTTAAAGCAGATGGGACATTTAGGGTTGATTTTGAAATCGGATATGTTTTGGATCCGGATAATGTATTTTTTATTCCCTGTATTATTCAAGAAACTTAATTTTTTGTTTCAAAAATTGGATATTATTGGTTATGGTTTTTGGTTTATCAGTTCAACCTTTAGTATTTTTTAAAGGTAAAAACCTTGTTGGTGGTGGAATAAAAATTGATGGTTTATTCAAAATTGATTTAGATCCCAACTTTGAGAACAATTATTTATCATTACATACAAACAATGGCATAAATAGGAGTCTTATGAATGAGAACTCCATTTGGTTATGTACAGGAGATTAGGACATATCTCCATAGAGAGAATCAAAAGATTAGTAAATGATGGAGTTTGAAAAACTCTTGATTTTTACTAATTTTGGTACTATGTGGATTGCATAAAGGGAAAACAAACCAACAAGACCACTAAAGGTGCCAAAAGGAGTTCTAACATTCTTGAGATCATACATACTCGATATCCTGTGGGCCTTTTCCTACTCCATGCTTAAATGGTCAAAGATATTTTATATCTTTTATTGATGACCATACAAGGTTCATGTTTCTTTATCTTCTAAATGATAAGGCTGAGGCATTAAATGCTTTCAAGACCTATAAGGTAGAAGTAGAGAAACAAAAAGACAGGAAAATCAAGATCATAAGATCTGATAGAGGCGGAGAGTACTATGGTAGGTACACAGAAAAGGGACAAATGACAGGTCCATTTGCAAAATTCCTTGAAGAGAAAGGCATTGTTGCTCAATACACAATGCCTGGCACACCACAAAAAAAATGGTGTGGAAGAAAGAAGGAATCGCACATTAATGGACATGGTAAGGAGCATGATTAGTAATTCTAAGTTGCTTTTATCTTTATGGAGTGAAGCCTTAAAAACTGTTGTGTATTTATTAAACCGGGTCCCATCCAAGGTTGTTACTAAGACACCTTTTGAATTGTGGAATGGATGGAAACCAAGTTTAAATCACTTACACATATGGGGTTGTCCTGCTGAAGTGAGGATTTATAATCCAAACATGAAGAAATTAGACCCAAGGACAACCAGTGGTTATTTTATAGGCTATGCAGTAAACTCCAAAGGATTTAGGTTTTACTGTCCTTCTAATAGT
Source organism: Salix viminalis (assembly GCA_029228465.1). Taxonomy (NCBI): domain Eukaryota; kingdom Viridiplantae; phylum Streptophyta; class Magnoliopsida; order Malpighiales; family Salicaceae; genus Salix; species Salix viminalis. The sequence continues at coordinate 7,573,589 of CM055438.1, read as the reverse complement.
ATTAGAATTGTTGAGTCTATAAATGCAAAATTTTTAGAGGATTCTGAACCTAGTGGAAGTGTTTGTCCTCAAATGATTGAATTTGAGGAAACACAAGAGTTGACTGAAACTCCTTTACCTCAAGGACGTTTGATTGTGCTCAAGGAAATTCAAAATGATTACCTTGAACCACAATCAATTACGGAACAGTCAACTCATGAGGAACAAGTTCAGATTGAACATACTCAGACTCTGCCAAATACATAGCAAGTAGAATTAAGAAGATCCTCTAGAATAATTAGACCTGCAATCTCTAGCGATTATATTATATATCTCCAAGAGTCTGATTTTGATGTTGGGCCCTAAAGATGATCCAAAAACGTTTTCACAAGCCATGAGTGGAGAACACCCACATTATGGATTAATGCCATGAAAGAAGAAATGGAATCCATGGCTAAAAAATCAAGTCCGGGATCTAGTTGACTTACCAAAGGGAGTTGTAGCCATAGGGCTGCAAATGGGTTTACAAAACCAAAACAGATGCTTCCGTAATGTTGAACGATATAAAGCTAGACTTGTGGCCAAGGGTTTCACTCAAAAGGAAGACATTGATTATCATGAAACCTTCTCTCCAGTATCTAAGAAGGATTCATTTAGGATAATCATGGCATTAGTAGCTCATTTGATCTAGAGCTACATCAAATGGATGTGAAAACAACCTTTCTAAACGGGGATCTTGAAGAGGAGGTTTACATGAAACAACCTGAAGGTTTTGATGATAACTGTCAGAAAGCTTGCAAACTAAGGAAATCTATTTACTGACTAAAACAAGCCTCCCGTCAATGGTATATCAAATTTCACAAGGTCATTACCTCATATGGTTTTATTGAGAACCTTGTTGATCAATGTATATACCTTAAGGTCAGTGGGAGTAAAGTTATTTTTTTAGTCCTGTATGTAGATGATATTTTGCTTCCAAGTAATGATTTAGGTTTGCTACACGAGACCAAAGGTTTCCTCTCTCAAAACTTTGAAATGAAGGATTTAGGTGAAGCCTCTTATGTCATAGGCATAGAGATTCATAGAGACAGAAAACAAAGAATATTGAAACTGTCTCTAAAGGCCTACATTGAAAAGGTTTTAGAGAGATTCAGACTGAAGAAGCTATGCTGGGGTTACAGTAGCACCTATCATTAAAGGGGATAGATTCAATAATGATCAATGTCCTCGAAATGCATTGGAAAAGGAACAAATGAAGGATATCCCATATTCATCTGCAATTGGCAGCCTATTGTATGCACAGGTCTGCATTAGACCTGACATAGCAATGGCGGTTGGAATGTTGGGTTGATATCAAAGCAACCCGAGATTGGAACATTGGAAAGGCTGCAAAGAAAGTTATGCGATATTTGCAAGGAACCAAACATTACAGTTTGGCATACTGACACCTGCTCGACCATTTGGAGGTGGTTGGATATTCGGATTCGACTTTCGCGGGATATGTAGATAGCGAGAAAGTCTACTTCGGGGATATATCTTTCTTCTTGTTGGAGGGGCTATATCACGGAGAAGCGATAAGCATACTATAGTTGCTACATCTACAATGGAGGCGAGAATTTATTGCGTGCTATGAAGCTACTACACAAGCACTTTGGTTGAAAAATTTTGTTGGTGGTCTCAAAATTGTCGATTCTATAGAGAGACCAATCAAGATCTTCTGCGATATAAGTACTGAATTGATGATTGCGGATCCCATAACTACAGGTTTACCGGTAAAGTTATTTAAAAGTCATGTGGAGCATATGGGATTGATTGATTCATTTTGTACTTAGTCTTAATTTTGTATATATACGTCAAGCTATTGTAATAAAGTTTGTGCACATTTATTACTTTATCCATGAGGATAAAAATGAAGTTTGGACCCGAATAACTTATAGGAAGTTTATTCATAAAGTTTTGAATGCCCATATAGTACTTATTTAAGGGATATTTTATATGTAATACATGGAAGGGACGACTTATTAAATAATGGTCCTACCGCCATGATTCATGTGTAGTATTCCTTATGTGAGTGGGAGGATTCCATGATCATGTTAAAAGAACAGAACATAATAAGGATTTATGTGTCATAAGGGCCAAGTGGGAGAATGTTGGAAATTACCTTATGTGCCCCTCATGACACACCATGTTCTTGATCATGCAAACCCATGACCATGAAGATAGGTCATGGGGTTTGATCATGGGATCAATTGATTGATCATGGGGATCAATTAATTGATCATGGCTAATTATCTCCTTGATGGAAGGAGAAAATTGGAAAATAAATTAGTGAGTGGGGTCCCTGATCTACCTATAAATAATAGCTTGTGTACTCTATCTACGACTACTGGTAGACATAGATCAGAAGGCTCCTCTCGTAAAATATTTTATTATTTTGTATTGTTGTTGCTGTTTTGGGAAAAGCTTGGTTGCTGCTGCTATTGGGATTATTTTGGTACTTGAGCAACAATGGCTAAAGGTATTTATAATCTAAATTTCCACTGCTATATGTATTTAGCATTCGATTATTTAAAGTATGTCTATCATTTCTTTCTTCTGATGGTGCTGTGTTGTGTCTTTTAATTAGTTGTTTAAATATTTAATTTGTAACATTATAATAGACAAAATATGTAACATATAAATTTTTTCCCCGCCTAAAAAGAATAGTGTAATTGAAATGGGAAGTGGTTTGTATATTTTTTAATTATAGATAACCTAGGTAAATTTGTCAACTTATTTTTTTAAGTTGCATTTTTTCCTCAGTAATATTAGATCAGACACATTAAAAATAAAAATTTTGTAATTTTTTTAAGAAATGAACTTAATTTTTTTATGTGCTATAATGACTTATTTGCCGTCTAAAAGGAATAGTGTAATCGAAACGGAAAGTGACTCGTATATATTTTAATTGTAGATAAACTAAGTAAATTTGTAATTTTTTTTGAGTTGTATCCCCCCCCCCCAGTAATTTTAGATTTAAAATATTAAAAATAAAAATATTGTAAATTTATTTTTAAGAAATAAGCTTAAACAAAAGAGCATCAAATTTAAATTAAAAGGCAAAATAATTTTTATAAGATTTATTAATCATATCATTATATTAAATGTATTTAAGAATATTGATATTAAATTTTTTTAAGAAAAAAATCCTAGGTCATTTTTTATTCTTTCTATATATATTTTTAGGCGATAATATTCAATAAATATTAAAACGTATAATTAGTCTCACATACTTTATAGAATAATCGAAATGGGAAGTGGTTCGTATATTTTTTTAATTATAGATAACCTAGGTAAATTTGTCATTTTTATTTTTATGAGTTGCTTTATTTCCTCAGTAATATTAGACCTGACTCATTATAAATAAAAATATTATAATTTGTTTTTAAAAATAAACATAATTTTTTTGCATGCAATAATTATTTATTTGCCGTCTAAAAAGAACACTTTAATCGAAACGGGAAGTGACTCGTATATTTTTTAATTGTAGATAACCTAGGTAAATTTGTTATATATTTTTTATGAGTTGTAATTTTTTCCCCAGTAATATTAGATAGGACACATTGTAAATAAAAATATTGTAATTTTTTTTCAGAAAAAAACCAAAAATTTTTGTGTGCTATAATGACTTATTTGCCGTCTAAAACGAACAGTGTAATTGAAACGGGAAGTGACTCGCATATTTTTTAAATCTAAGTAAATTTGTGAAATTTTTTTTAGTTGTATTTTTTGCCCGGTAATATTAGATCTGAAATATTAAAAACCAAAATATTGTATTTTTTTTTAAAGAAATAAATTTTTAAAAAGAGGATAAAATTAAAATTCAAAGCCAATTTTTTTTAATTTTATCCGATTTATTCATTATATTATTATATTAAATGTATTTAAGAATATTGATATTAATTTTTTTTCTTTAAAAAATCCTAGGTCATGTTTTCTTCTCTCTATATATATTCCTAGGCGATAATATTCAATAAATATTAGAACATATAATTAGTTTAACATATTTTAATTTGACATAAATATACAAATATATAATTAATTTGACATACTTTAAATAATATATTTAATTTCAAGAATAAAACTGAAGCGATCAAAACATTGAAATGAAATAATCTAAAACAAAACCTGGAATCAAAAGATTTGAATCCGAAATGAAACTGAATTTATAATTAACTTGCATAGAAGGATAAAATTGTAAGAAATCAAACTTTGATACCAAAAATATTAAGGATTTATAATAAATTTGCATGGAAGGATGAAATTGAAAGCAATCAAAACTTTGATACCAAAAATATTTAAAATGTCGACCCTAATCCATGAAACTTAAAAGAATGGAGACCGAATTGAAACTTCAATTTATCATCAATTTCAATTGAAGGGACCTGAATTGAAAAGAAACAAAACCTATATAATAGCAATAAGGGCAAGAAAAAAATTTACAACGTTCAGGGACTGAAATAAAAATTGACAAAAAAACGGCTTTCTTGGCGTCAGTGGCGTGAGCGGAGAGAACCATTGACACGTCTCCGGACACCATAGTGTCACACGCGCCGCCCCAAGAGGAAGAGAACATACCGCAAAATTATTCTAGACGCCGATTGGGCGTTTTCCGACTCCTTTGTAAGCCGCACGCGCCATCCGAAGAACGCGCGAGCGCTGAAGCGAACGGCGCGTCCGGCGACGCGCCAACAATTATTTCACAATTATGTACCAGACCTATCTTGTGCTCTACATGATGTCGAGGAGGAAGACAAGGAGCACATGTTAAACTATCACAGCGAGAAGCTAGCTTTAGAATTATTTCACAAATTTATCAACGAAAGATCATTGTTAGAGATGCAAATCGGTTCCATCACTTCGGGGGAGGTACTGTTCATGTAAGGACCTCTTGGTGAGCGGTGGATTACGGAACCTTGCCACCCCTAGTTATTGTTGCTAGAAGTTGGTTTGGAAAAAATCTTTGTGGCGTGGCGTGCTCATTTTTCGGATTTGTTGTTAGAAAAAAGGCTATGTTTTTCCAAAACTGGTCTCAACATGGGGTTACCTCCTCATCTTCAATATTTTTTAAGAAAAACTCAAAGTTTTCCTTAAAAATGGTCTCAATATCGGCTGACCGAGTCATATTAAGTGTTTTTTTTTAATAAAAATCTTACGTGTTGTTTTTCTTCTAAAAATACCACTGAATATCGTGTGACCGGCTCATATATAGTGTTTTGTGAAGAAAAAACTCCAAGCTTTCTAAAAATAGACTCCTCTCGTCCCGGCGTGTCAATCCTCGTTTTTTTCTTCCAAAAAATGGTCTCCATATCTCGTGAGCGTGCTCATTTTCAGATTTGTTGTTAGAAAAAACGCCACATTTTTCTAAAATTGGTCTTAACATGGGGTGACCTCCTCATATTCAATGTTTTTTAAAAAAAACTTTAAGTTTTCCTTAAAAATGGTCTCAATATCGGCCGACCAAGTAATATTAAGTGTGTTTTGTAAGAAAATCTCAGTGTTTTTTTCCCTCTAAGAATACCCTAAATATCGTGTGACCACCTCTGTATAGTATTTTTTAAAGAAAAACTCCATGCTTTCTAAAAATAGACTCCTCTCGGGTGACGGTTATAAGATAATTGAGAGACACGGTTTCAATGAATAATTCCACCACACTATTTTATTGAATCTTTGCAGTATATATATATACACAGAACAACTACATGTTTGCCTATATGTTTGTTGATATTTAAGACTGGAATTTTGTATATTAAATGAAAGGGATTACAATTCTAAATGTAGAAGGATCGCATAGCGGTTGGATTATAGCGGTAGAGTGCTTAAACTTGGAAAGTGAGTTATTGGTTGAGCATGATTTTTCTGCTGTTGAATGTTGCATGGTTTGCTTAATACGGATTTGGACATGTTTCCTCAATACAGCCCATAGAATAGGGGCTACCATCGGTGAGGGCCAATCTTGGGTTTGAGAAATTAAGTCTTGTCTGGTGAGACAAGGGTTTTCGTCGATGAGGTCCATGAAGTTGGTCTTGAGTGTGAACATGTTGAGCCGGGTGAGCGAATCCTTTTGAGCGAAGTCACGAACAAAGTGAAGATCAATTTGAATATGCTTCATTCGAGTGATGGAGGGCAACCAACCCGAATATACCCTCCAGATCAAATGGTTTTGAGGGTTCATAACAATAGAGATCTATAACATTGGCAAAGAATAGGCTGCTACTGAGAATGGTTCACTGCTTTCAATTTGTGCCGGGATCTCCTCCTTAGTAAGCACTACAGTTTGAATTGTTGAGGTTGGTTCCATGGAAGCGAGAACAAAGTAAACCATGCACAATATCATTGCTTTTTGATTAGCAAGGCAAAGAAATTTGAATCTATTTTGCATGGCCGGGAGATTGAAGGCACATTCCAAAGAATGGACAAAAAATCCGAGAGACAATTATTGACCATCCAAATTTTTCTTTCACTTGATATTTAGCGTTTGCTTAATGAAGTATGAAACTAAATGGAGAAAAAGCTATTCGGGTTCAGAACCTTGCGATCGGACCGTACTCCTCAATTTCTGTCTTTTCTTCATTCAGGGACTTTAAGTTGCCTTTTCAGAATTTCCAATTAGCTCATCATATTTCTCAATGTCATCCACATGTCCACTGCCGAGAATAGTCCGGGAAAGAAACGAAAATCTTGACTTGATCTATTAGCTATATAACAAGCCTTTGCTTAAAGATAAAACTCATAAAATCTCCTAACTTCATGTTGGACAGGGGAGACCCAAAACAAGTAAAAGAAACATAGGCTGAACATTTACATTGAGAAAAAAGCGAGGATTCCATGCTAATTCTTAAGATCGCATTTGCATCGGAAAATTTTTATACCATTCCATTATTCTCAATGGGCATCATTAGGCTTTTAGTATACTCGAGGGACTGAGTCAGAATCGGTGGGACTTCTCTGCTTGAATATGGTGATAGAATCTCATCACACTCCATTATTGGAGCTTTCATGACTGGAAGTTTGACCCTCGACTGCAGCTTCGGGGAGTAGCAGGGAGTGAGCAGCAATAAAGCAAAAGCTTCCTTCAATTGGAAGGATTTGAATAGCCGGAATAGTGCAGCAACCATGCCTCAAAGTATAACGAATAGGATCACTGTAAATTAAGGAATCGACTTTATAGTTAGTGAATGGCATCGACCATCTTTCTCTTCATTATGGATCACGAAGATCAACATCACCTACGAGAATCAACAACTTCAAAAACTATATTTTCCGGATAAGATCCTGCTGTAAGAAACTCACGGTAGTGAAAGAGGAAAATAATGTAATTAGTTGGGAATTACTATAAGAAGACACATATCTATGACAATCGAAGCAAAAACTTACAAAACTTGTTTGAATCTGTGATTTCAATTGATTATGTTTCAATTGATTTGTTGCAGAGTTGTGTTTGATTGGGTAATTTGTGGGAGATGAGGAGAAGAGGAAGAAGCAGTTCTAGAGAGAAAAGAGATAAGTCCAATTTTCACTAACCCCGTATGTTCATTTATTGTATGTAAATTGTTTGACGAGAATGCTCATTTATATACTATGAGCAGAGCATGCAATACATGTGATGATAACTACTTGTAACTACTTTGTAACTATCTACAAAGGTCAATTACACATGTGATGTATTACAAACTGATTCAAATTTACAATGACAGTTGGCATAAGTCTTTTACTTGTTGCTTCCTTCTTCGAGTATTACTTGTAGTCCACGTAGACTAGTTGAACTTCATCATCATCTAGATTACGTAAGTAGCTTATCTACAAACATCCCTCCTAAAGTCGCCTACGGTTTAACACCTAGTTTCAATCTTAATTGATTGAATCTTTCCTTAGGTTATGCCTTTGTGTTTTTTGAATGGTCCCATCCAAATTTAGCTTGGTTTTGTAAACCCATTTGACTCCAATAACTGGCTTGTCTACTGGTCGGTTCACCAATTCCCAAGTCTCATTCTTGTCTATCATTTCTAACTCAGCATTCATAGCTTCTTGCCAAGCTCTATTTCCAGCTGTTTCTGTGTAATTTTCAGGCTCTACTATGCTTAGGTTACACCTTGCATATATATCTTCCAATGTTCTAATCTTCACTAGAGTTGATGCATTAGATTCTGCCCTTGAACTGCTGTCTTCATTTACATCTATGTTTTCTGCAATTTTCAGAGGATTTTCACCATTGTTTGACTGCCTCATTTCATCATGTGCTTCTTCAGCATTAATCTAAAGCACTAAATGTGGGGGAATAAAGTTTTCATGCTCTTTTTTCCATGTATGCATACTGTTTTCATCAAATACAACACTTCTAGACAACATAATCTTCTTAGATTTCAGAATATATATTTTGTAACCTTTCTCGCAGACCCCCATACCCCCATAAAGACTCCTTGTTCTGCTTTATCATCAAGCTTACGTCTTAGCGAGTGCTGAAACATGGGTGTAACATACACACCCGAACACTTTCAAGTGTCTAATGCCAGGCTTTCTCCCTGTAAAAACCTCAAAAGGTGTCTTCATTGTCACTGATGTGGTGAAGCTTACGTTACGAAGGTACACGCGTACGTGTTAACGACCTCGACCCAAAATTCAATAGGTATTTGCTTTTCCTTCATCATTAATCTAGCCATTTCACAAATAGTCTGTTTTTCCTCTCGGCTACACCATTTTTGCTTTGAAGGGAATAGGCAATTGTTAATCGCCTTTCTATTCCATTTTCAGACACAAAAGTGCGGAATTCCAATGAGGTATACTCTCCACCTCTATCACTCCTCAGCTTCTTTACTTTGCAGCCACTTTGCAATTCAACAAATACTTTGAATTTTTTAAACACATTGAGAGCATTGGATTTGTTTCTAAGAAAGTAAACCCAACTCATCCTCGAAAAATCATCAATAAAGGTAATAAAGTATCTATTACCTCCATTTGATTCACTTTGCATAGGTCCACACAAATCTGTGTGGACTAGCTCAAGTGGTTGGCTTGCTCTCCAGCTACCTTCTTTATCAAATGGCTGCCTTTTGTGCTTCCCAAACACACATCCTTCACACACTGTATCCACATCTGTTAGCATAGGTAGTCCTGCAACCATCTCCATCTGCTGCATTTTCTTTAAGCTTTCAAAATTCAAGTGGCCAAATCTCTTATGCCAAATCCATGAACCTTCAACTACTGATGCTTTTCTTGCTACTGGTGCCAAGGATTCCAGTGTGAGAGGAAAGCATCTATTTCCCCTCATTATCACCTTTGCTATGATATTTGTGAGTGTTTCATCATCAAATATTATAGCTTTGTTTCCTCCGAATAAGATGTAATAGCCATGCTCCATCATCTGCCCTACACTAAGCAGATTTTCATCTAAACCAGGGCACTAGTAGTACCTCTTTTATGTGCCTTACACCTCATTTTGTATCCACCACAAGAGTACCCTTTCCTGCAGCTTGCACAAGGTCTCCTGAGCCCATTTTTACCTTGCAAGTTACTGTCCTGTCAATGTCTATCAGTTTTGACTCCTGTGAAGTCATGTGATTGCTACATGCGCTGTCAACAAACCATACATCCTCTTCTTGTACACTTGCTGCATGACATGCGTAGAACATTGTCCCTATGGTTTCATCTTCATCTTTTGCACAATTTGCCAATTGATTGTTGAAATCACAATCCTGCTGGTTATGTCCAAACCTACTGCATTTTTCACATCTGCTCTTTCCTTTGAATCTGCATAATCCAAAATGATACTTCTGACATGTATTACATTGTGGTTTTATACTCTTTTGGCTACTGATTTGGCTACTGCTTCCACTTCTTTGCTGAGAATTGAAGGAGTTGCTATGATTATTTCCAGTTTTCTGATTCCAGCTTGTGTTGTACTGATTATTCATATTTCCACCTTGAGTCCAGTTTGGAAACCTTTCGTACTGCCCCTGCCTTGAATTTGTTCTTCCTTGTGAGCCTTTGTTGTTTTGAAGGTAATTGTTCCCTCTTATTCTGAAACTACTGAATGCTTTCTCAGTATTCGAAACTCTCTCCCTCTCATCATACATATCTTCCCTTCTATCATACACTTTAATTGAAGCAATCACTTCTTCACTTCTAAGTGTTTTTAGGTCTCTTGTTTCTTCAATAATTGAGACTATGGACTTGTATTTTCTGCTTAGACTCATCAAAGTCTTTTGAACTATTCTTTGTTCAGTTATCTCTTCTCCGAGAGATTTCAAGTCATTGATCACTCCAAAAAACTTAGTCAAGTAATGATCTAAGCTTTCTCCTTCAGCCATTCTCATATACTCGAATTCAGCCCTTACAGCCTGCATTTCACCTCTCTAACTTTATCATCTCCTCTGAATTCTCTCCTCAACAGATCCCAAGCTCCTCTTGTTGTCTCTTCATTTCTTATTCTAGGGAAAATGTCATCAGTCAAGGCTCCTTGGATAATACTTAGAGTCTTGGCATCTTTGATTCTTTTTTCTTTAGTCTCAGCAGCAGCCTCTCCTGATTCAGTTTTCTTGTCTTTCAAACCAGAAGTTTCTCCACTACTACTTTCATTGGAGACTTGTGTTGATGTATCACAACACTCAACCACATCCCATAGATCATAAGCTCTGAAGATAGTCTTCATTTTAACTGACCAAAAATCATAGTTCTCACCATTAAATTGTGGTGTTCGAAGGTCTGATGATCCTGTCATATCTTCGCTGTTGAATTCTGCTTTTGATTGATTTTCTTCCACAGTTCTTACGCCCCTACTTGATCAGAAAATCAGCTCTGATACCATGTTTGAATCTGTGATTTCAATTGATTATGTTTCAATTGATTTGTTGCAGGTTGTGTTTGATTGGGTAATTTGTGGGAGATGAGGAGAAGAGGAAGAACAGTTCTAGAGAGAAAAGAGATAAGTCCAATTTTCACTAACTTCGTATGTTCATTTATTGTATGTAAATTGTTTGACAGAATGCTCATTTATATACTATGAGCAGAGCATGCAATACATGTGATGATAACTACTTGTAACTACTTTGTAACTATCTACAAAGGTCAATTACACATGTGATGTATTACAACTGATTCTGTTACAATGACAGTTGGCATAAGTCTTCTACTGCTGCTTCCTTCTTCAGTATTACTTGTAGTCCACGTAGACTAGTTGAACTTCATCATCATCTAGATTCTGTAAGTAGCTTATCTACAAACAAAACTCACCTTTGATGCAATTCTCAGCTCCCTCTTTTCAATTTGAAGCTCTTGCTTGAAAACAACTTTGTTTTGATATGAAACAGAGTATGATACTGGAGGAAAGGAAGAAGAATCTAATTAGTAATTGCAACATATCGATAGAGCTGAAGTGCTACCCTGCCTCATATTGTCAAGTTCTTGCTACCGAAACACAGTATAATGTTTGTCAAAAATCTAAGTCAACGAGTTCTTATGCCAGATCATTCAGAATTGTGTCTTAAGGTCAGGAATGCAAATAACCAGAGCATGATTACTAGAAACCAGTGGAGCTAGAGATTGATTGTATTTTACAAGTTCAAGTGCTTGCTGAAGAAATAATGCCTTTCAGAAACCAGACTACTGAGTTCATATTAGGATAAGATCAAGGAACACTATTATTGACAGCACAGCTAATCGAAGTTTGAGAAGTTAGCACAGAATGATGAAAAAACTAGAAAGTTACAAGTGATTATATGGTACATATAAGTCAGATAACATTTCTTAAGACATAAACATATTCATACAACTAACAGTATCCCATAGGACAGACAAGAAAAACATTTTCTTCGCTGTGATAATACGGTTTAGAACACACACTTCATCTTTTTAACCATCTTTTAAAGTCTTTCAGCCTTGTGATAATCTGAAAGAGATGCACAATGACAAACAAATCAGGGATTACAAGCTATGTTATAACAATGGCATACCTATTCTTTCAAAACCAGCTGTTACCTTCAAGACACCACTGAGATCAATGCATCCATCCTTGTCCACCTAAAATTGAAAAGGTTTCAAACTCAGCACTCATATCACACACCAAGCTTAACGCTCAATTCCAACTATTGTTACATTCATACTTGAGAATTAAGATCTCCAAATGAACCATAAGAATTTGCATGCCATATAAGGTACTGTCTGATGTTTTAGGAGTTAGACAATTCACTTTCTAGTTACATTCATGCTTAAGAATTAAGATCTCCGAGTGAACCATAAGAATTTGCATGCCATATAAGGTACTGTCTAATGTTTTAGGAGTTATATATACAGAACTAGACAGTTCATTTTCTAGTACACAAATTGCAAAAAATAAAGCAAATATTAATTGAATATGTGAAAGATATACCATAATTGCTGGCAGCAGGTAACGTGCATCATTCAACATCAAGGGTACAGAAAAAGAAAAAAAAAGGAGACATCTTCGGTGGTCAAGGAGAGTGTAACTAATACTTGAAACAAGTACCCACGGGGATACCACAATTATACTGATCCAATGCCTCTTAATAAAAGTTTCCTTATAAAAGATATTGTCCCTCGGAGTTGAAGGTTCCGTGTAGCCAAATTCATTCACTTGTAAAATGAACAGATGAGAATCCAGCCAATCCCCCATCTCCTTGTCAGTAGGGATATGTTATGAATTTCCAAGAAGCTTAAATTAAAACATGCATGGGGACTAGCATCACTGATTACTGTTCATATTTATTAAAAAAGGTATGAATGAAATCAGTTCACCTGCATTGCAGAAGAAGAGCATCGAACAGAAAATGCAAAGATGAAAAGTAGAATGAAATTTTACAAAGGCTATATCTTCTAATGCAAACTACCTTCTTAAATCAGTACATGGCCAGATATTATCAAAACCCTCAACTGCATTTGACATAGCTTACACAGAGATTCAAAACAAAGGCAAATGTAACCTATTTACACAGAGATTCAAAACAATAGCAAATGTAACCTATTTTTAGGCCACGGAATAGACTGTCATTCACAGTTCACCATATGCATGATACTACCCCTAACATGAGCACACCCAAATATTAACTACAAAATCCAACCATTATTGGAAATAAAGAAAGTTGAGAACCAGACCTTACGCGTTCAACCTTCTTTATCAAGAATACAAAACCCATCCACATTCAACTGAACTTCCAAACCTTTTCCGACATGGTTATCATGAGCATCAAGCATCTAGAAGGCATAAGTATAGTAAGCATATCAATAAAACCCATAAACAGTTAGTCAATGATCTCATTCTCTTTCTGTTCCACTCAGTTTGTGTGCTGAGAATCTTACATGTGCCTAAAAGATGATTCTGGTATCTTTAGCTAGAAATTACTTTGATGCACCATATTGTCATGTAAATTGGCTTATTTAGTCAAAGCATGCTCAGTCCATTAAAATGTGACATCACTATGATCTAGCTAGTACACAATACAGAATGAAATTTTAGAATTAATAATATTTTTCATTCCACATCGAGTAAAAGGAATCAAGTACACTTGATACTTTAGTAAAACTTGTTACTCAAAGGGGGCGAAAACAAGCATATAAGAAACATTAAGCAAAGGGATAGTAAGATTAAATATATAACAGTTTAGTAACGTATCTATTATATTGTAGTCACAGATTTTGCATACATGAGGAAAGAAAATTTAAATGTCAATGCTCCAATTACCAAGGTGTAGATGAATTTCTACTATCAAACATCAAATCCTTAAATTTTTTAATACTTATATCACCTGAAGGATCACTGGACTGTATTAGTTTTTTTAGTTCTGTAAATTAGATGCTCTGCTAAAATTTAAAAAGAAAGTGAAAACTGGGTATATAGAGTATCAAAGCATGGGGCTTAAAATGGTTAATGAACAATAACAATTTGGATCAAAATGAAAATTCTCAAATGCAAAATCTTCAGAAGCTGCTACAGTGATCAGATTTAAGTACTGTTGTTTCTTGTGTATGATTGTAAATCTAATCTCGTTAGAAATAATCCACAACCCGATTTTTAATTTCTTCCCAAACGACAGATTAGCAACAGCTTACATAAGCAAATGAAGAAACCATGACTTTTCCACTTGTCCTTAAATACAAGATGCGCCAGAAATTGATAATAACAATTACCTCTAACACAAGTTCTTTTACCACAAAACCTGGAAGCAAGTGTTTTTCCTGAATTGGTGGTTGGCCTGTGATGTGCTGTACTGATCCGGGCATAACTGATACAAAATGAGGAACATAAATGAAGAATCCACTAGAACATTAAGATAGGGAATTAAACATCATGACTGAGTCATTATGAACAACATTGCCACCCATGGATCATAGTACCTTGACACGAAATAGAAACTTTAATCAACTCATCTACAGGGCATATCACCAAGGTGGCTTCGTACTTTGGCTGTATTCTATCCAACTTGTTGCTCACAATTAGCACATTCTGAATTTATTTATTTTTTATTCCAAATAAGGCTCTGATAGTGTAAGAGGCACATTTTGCCTAAGAAAAACAATACAAAGCAACATCTACAAAAGCACCATAGTTAAGGAATACCTGAACTTTAAGGGTCAATTTATCAGAAGAAAGGCTTTTCTTAAATTTGTCTGTTTCAGCAAGCACACCCACGATTGAATCTAACTTCACAGTTATTTCTGGAACAGATTTAAATGGGATTCGATTGCCGTAGATGTCAAGACACCCAATAGAGAATGATGGAAATGGTGAGCCCACCCTATTAGATGATTATTTGCTTATAAGAAGAATGAAAACTTCAGATATTATATATAATAAAAGTGCTTGCTGTATTGGAACAGTAATTCAAAAACCATTTTTTAATGAACTTGAAAAGATTTAAAATCAAGTCTTGCAGGTTACTATAAACAATTTAATCCAAAGTCAACAATTGAATCATGAAAAGCTACTTACCTCACACGTGGTTTTCCCTGTATATCACCTAAAAGCTTCCACTTTCCAACCTCTCGAGATGCCTTGACCGTCACTTTTTTTTCATATTTTTTACAATTTTTATCACTCTACAGAAAAAGTTTTTATTGCATTAGAACATGATCAGGAACATAAACTACATTAGGACATATGGAAAAAAATACATGATTAAGTAGTGCATCACTTACAAGAGTGAATAAAAAAGTGTAAACACCAGCCTCTTTAAATAAGTCGGGTAACTTGCAACCCAGTGAAAAAATATACAGGCCATTGAACCCCTTACGAGAAGAAGGAGCTATGCGTGCTGAATATATATGCCCTACGTTTTGGCATTCCTCTGCTGATTTTCTGATTTTAACCTCTATAGACATCTCTAAATTAGTTTTGGCAATATACTTTTGGTCCAAACTCTTTGAATGACTGGAAGAAATATAAAGAACAGGCCGAACAACTGCCACTATTTCTGCTGGAGGAGCGCATCCAGCTTCAACTGTAGATTCAGCTGGGAATCCCTAAATCATAGAACATGATTATATAGATAGTTACACTTCCATAAACAGAAACCACAAAGGAAAAAAAAATATAAATACCAAGTGATCACAATAAAGATTGGGAAGAAATATATACTCAATATGTTTAAATTCTGAGTTTTGTACCAGCATAAACTCAGTGGCTTAGCCACTGCATGGAACCCAGGAGCAATTACTGCACAAGTAAAAGAAGAAGCTTCAAATAGAATTCTACTCCTAATCAAGATCCAAAAACTCGTATGGATCTTTCAATGGCAAATCAAAAAAAGAAACCAAAATCCTGGAAATTGAATTGCTGATTATTTAAAAAAAAAATGTGCTACTTTTCTGGAAAATTACCTCCATGGACACGAGCAAGAACTTCATACAGTGAAATTGTGTATTCACCGGACAAAGACCCAGTCTCTTTTGTTTCAGAAACTTGAATAAGAAATTGTGGGATTGCCTTACAATCCAGGCCTTTCACATATGATTTCAGTGCTTTCATTGCTGATATACGACTATCAGCCTCTTTGTCAAGATTTGCCAATTCTTGCCGCAGTTTGGAAACACTAATCTTTAATTACAATGAAAAAAAAGAGAAGAGCGACAAGATAAATGAATACCGTTCAGGGGGGAGGTTGTATTGTTGTGGCATTATTTGACGAGAGCACGCCTGTATTCTTGGACAGGATGAAGGATCTGAAACTTTAAATCTGGGGACAGAACGAAGAAGAAGAAGAAGAAGAAGAAGAAGAAGACTGGAGAGAAGTGATTTTAGTAGAAAAAATCCAAGTGATATTTCTTATATGCACAGCGGTCGGGTGAAATGTATAACGGTCGGGTGTGCAGTGGGCCCATCTTGCTAGGCCTTTCAAGTTTTCCCGCCAGAAAAAACAACCCCCTCAATCTTATTTATCCTCCATGCGCCGTAACTCTTCGTGTAATCGAAGCACCTTTATTTGTTCCAAATGCTCGCTTTCAGTGTCGTGATCGCTCATAACTATGCCCTCGATAATTATGATTTTTTTTTGTTAAAGTTATTATGATTTTTTTTCTTTTATTTATTTCTGTTCTTTATTCATCATTAACACAATAATAATAATAATAATAATAATAATAATAATAATAATAATAATAATAATAATATATTCTTTTTCTTGCTTACTCTTTTGTTAATGTTTTTTGAGTGTTTTTTTCTTTTCGATAATTTGATAATTTTAATTGTTTTTACAATAATAGCAATAGTCATTTGGTATCTAATATTACTTGGGGATAAAAGACAACTCAAGAACAAAAAAATAGACAAATTTACTGTAGGTTATCTACAATTAAAAATACGATACAAGTCACTTTTGTCTCGATTACAATCGTTCCTTTTAAACGGCAAACAAGTCATTATTATATGTTTTAATATTTATTTGCATATTATCGACTAAAAAATATATAAAGAGATAAAAAAAATGACCTCGGATTTTTTTTGCAGTGAAAAAAAATTTAATATCAAACGATTCTTAAATACATTTAATATAATAATATGATGAATAAATCTTATAAAAATAAAATAAAAAAATTTGGCTTTGAATTTTAATTTTGTACTCTTTTGTTCAAGTTTATTTCTTAAAAAAAAATTGATTTTTAATATTTAATATCTAATATTACCCAGTGAAAAAAATACAACTCAAAAAAAACAAAAGGTAAAACAAATTTGCCTAGATTATCTACAATTAAAAAAATATAATGAGGCACTTTTCTGTTTCGACTACAAATGTTCTTTTTTAGACTGGCAAATAAGTAATTATAGCACGCAAAAAATTTATATTTCTTTTTAAAAAAAAATTGCAATATTTTTCTTTATAATGTGTCAGATCTAATATTACTAGGGAAAAAAGGCAACTCGTATTTTTTTTTTACAAATTTACCTAGGTTATCTACAATTAAAAAATATAAAAATCACTTCCCATTTCGATCACACTATATAGTATGTGAGACTAACTATATGTGTTTAATATTTATTTAATATTATCGCCTAAAAATATATATAGAGAGAAAAAACAATGACCTACGATTTCTTGCAAAAAAAAATTAATATCGGTATTCTTAAATATATTTAATATAATAATATGATGAATAAATCTTATAAGAAAAAAAACTTTGGCTTTGAATTTAAATTTATATTTTAGACTCTTTTTTTTTCCTTTTAAGAAACAGTGACCTTTTTTTCACATGTATTTTTTTATTTTTAAGTGTCCAAGTGAGTTGTTCTTTTTTAACCGGGTTTCTTTTTTTGTTTCCTTTTTTAAACCAGAGTATCCGTGACAACAAATTTCTAATAAATCATTTCACCTTCTTAGCAAATTTTCTAACAAATTTTATCAAAAGTTTTTTAGCAATAGCAATATTCAATCACATTTTGGTTGAAAAAAAACATTTTTAACAGATTTTATCAAGTAAAATTATACTAATTAAATATTAAAATAACAAAATACAACATTTATAAAATCAATCAATTTTCTACATAGATAAAAAAGCCCAACGAAGCGGGCAAATCGGCTCGTCATATATATATATAAAAATGGCACGCCTTTTATTTGTTAGTTAATATTATTATTAAACTATATATATATAGACTTGAATTTGTTGCGCGAGTAACATAATATTCAAATCAAGTATTTAGAAAAATCATTGTTTTTTATTGGGAAAAAGTTGTGTTTTTTATTAAGATTTTGTTCACTAGATAGCTTTTTTAAAATAAAATATATTATTTTAATATATTTTTAAATAAAAAAAATGTTTTAAAAAATAATTTTAATCATACTTTTAAATAGCACATATTCGCTACACTAGCTTTAACTTTAACATAGTAATCATTACAGATTTCCTTCCCTTCAAACATATTGTTGACTAATTGCTAGTCAAGATAGACAAAAGTATGTTAATGTACACTTTGTATAAACTCGCACTTGCATTAACATTTTGCGGGTTCACATTATCGGTCATTTTCAATGCATTATATTTTTCAAGAAATCTCAACTTTAGTCCCTAACTTTGTATACCGATTCTCGGACGAAGTCTTGAACCTATATATTTCATCAATTACTCGAACATATTTAAAGAAAAAAACATATTAACATATCTAAAAAATATTTAAAGAAAAAAACAAATCATTTAAAAAAAAAGATTTTTTGAAGTGCTTCCATAGCTTTTACTCTTCTTCATTTGACTCTCTGCAAGATTTAGTAGTCTCCCTCACCCCCGCGATCCAAGTAGTGCTCGCTTAAGATGATGATAAAGCTGATTTTTAAAATATTTTTTTATCTATAAATATTTTAAAAATAATATTTGTTTTTATTTTCTTAAAAAAATATTTTTGCATCTCCACATAAAAAAAAATTATTTTCCGCATACACCCCTTTAATCTTCATTATTTTCTTTTTTTAAAATAGTCAAAACTCAAAAACAGCTTTCATCTCAATATATATATATGGGCTAGGCAGAGAGAAGTCTATCAAGTCCAATCAAGTGTCTTGTATGGCAGTGATGGGTATAGTGATGTTTCTAAAAAAATAATTCTTTTGTCTGAAAAATATAATTAAAACATTTTATTTTTTTTATACTAGAATATTAAAATTATTGAAAATACTTAAAAAAATATCAATTTATAAGTTATTGGAGTTGTACATCCTCTCAAAAATTATTATTTAATTTCAAGGTGATAGATTTTAATATATTTTTAATTGAAATTCAATCTTGAAATTGAGTGCTGGATAAGATTCCAGAAATAATAGAAGGGTAGGAATAGAAAGGACTGGACGGTGGTGATTGATTGTGGGCTCATATTTGCCTGGCTCACCTCCATGATTTTTTATTTTTTTTTAAATTATCTTTTTATTATAGAATGGACGAGCGATATGCCCGCGCGATGCGCCGGTTTTTTTTTATCTACGTAGAAAATTGATTGTTTTTATATGTATTGTATTTTATTATTTTAATATTTAGTTAGTATAATTATAATTGATAAAATCTGTATAATTGAAATGGAAAGTGGTTCGTATATTTTGTAATTGCGTATAACGTAGGTAATTTTTTTTCCTCGAAGTTGCTTTTTTTTTCTCAAGGATATTAGATTTGACACACTATAATTTTTTTTCCAGCAAAATAAACTTATATTTTTTTATGCATATAATAAGTTATTTTAATGTTTAATTACTAAAATTGCAATGGATCAAATATGTTAGAAATGAGTTTTTTTGTGTGGTATAATTAGTATGCATACCCATGCATCAGCTAGGGTTTTTTTTCTATGTAGAAAAAATAATTGATTTTTTTTACATGTCGTAATTAGTTGTTTAAATATTTAATTAGTAACATTATAATAGATAAAATATGTAACAAATTAATTTTTTTCCCCGCCTAAAAGGAATAGTTTAATCGAAATGGGAAGTGGCTCATATATTTTTTAATTGTAGATAATTTAGGTAAATTTGTCAAAAAAAAATTTAGTTGTTTTTTTTCCCTCAAGAATATTACATCCTGATCACATTAAAAAATAAAAAAATATCGTAAATTTAAGAAGAAATAAACTAAATTTTTTTGTGTGCTATAATGACTTATTTGCAGTATAAAAGGAATAATGTAATAGAAACGGGAAGTGACTCGCATAATTTTTTTCAGGAATAGTGTTATCGAAAATGGGAAAGTGGTTTGTATATTTTTTAATTGTAGATAACCTAAGTAAATTTGTAAAAAAAAAAATTGAGTTGTTTATTTTTCCCAGTAATATTAGATTTAAAATAATAAAAATGAAAATATTGAAAAATGTTTTTTAAGAAATAAATTTAAACAAAAGAGTATCAAATTTAAATTCAAAGCCAAAATATTTTTATATAAGATTTATTAATCATATTATTACATTAAATGTATTTAAGAATATTGATATTTTTTTTAAATGCGAGGTCATTTTTCTTTCTTTATTATATTAGACGGCGGTTGTGCATTTTCCGACGCTAGTATGACGCCAGACGCTACCGCTCAAAAACATGTGAGAGTTGAGACGAAACGGAGCGCTTTCATGACGCCACCAACAACCGGCCGATGAAAAAAAAAGAAATTGGCTAATTACCGAGCGCCTTTACCCTCTAGGCGTAGGTTTTGTCCTTTTCGAGGGACAAACCGGTTAATGCACTGTTCAATGAATTATTTAAAAATAAAAGAACCGGCCGAACAAACCGGACCGAACTGGGCCAGAAACGGTCAATGATCGTTCAGCCCCTGAAAATGGGGGCTTTTTTTTGTCTTTTTCGGGGGCTAATTTCGCTAATACATCGTTAAAAAATCGGAAAAAAGAGGACATACACCCGCAGAGCAATCGGGTGAAATTGCACATGAATAGTGACAATGAGTCTTGAGAAACAGTAATCTACAGTAAATGGCCGATCTGTTTTAGGTTTTTAGACTAGCAATATGCCCGCGCGTTGCGCCTGGGCTTTTTTTATCTATGTAGAAAATTGATTGCTTTTATATGTATTGTATTTGTTATTTTGATATTTAATTAGTAAAATTATAATTTATAAA
>CM055438.1:7510169-7552029 GCA_029228465.1 Salix viminalis | reverse complement strand
ATCAAAGATGCACCAAACATCAAAAAATAAATTATCATGTTTTACCTTTGTCCAACATACTAGATACAACCTTAAATACCAAATTTGCACAAATTAATGCTCCAAGTGAGAGGACATAACAAAGGAAGAGGAGTCAATCCAATGAAAGTTAATTGGACTCCATACCATGTAAACAACTTCATATTAAGCACCAAGTCGTGGCAAATAACATTATAAACATGAGTGCATCGTTGTAGACTTCATCAAGTTCCTTACCTTTGAGGGTGTGGGATTGAAACCAGACATCGGTCTCTGCATATACAACGAGTTTACTGATGATCGCGATCTTGTAGAAAGAAGTACACTAAAATGCACAACATATATTATACAGAGATGCGAAATGTTTTTACAAATGTGATATAAAAGATGAGAATATTTCCACAAAAAGAAGAATACCAATAAAACATTTAACTCTTAAGCAGCATCTCTTCAATATGTGAGCTTTATCTCCTTTTTTCTGCTTGAATTCCATAAAAGGAAGACATGCCTACAATGAAAGCAGAATGGGCTGAAATCAAGTGTAATAGTCAGCAGAGATGCAGATCAACCAAGAAAGCATTTAATATCAGCATTCTTAAATACATTTAATATAATAATATGATGAATAAATCTTATAAAATAAAATAAAAATTTGGCTTTGAATTTTAATTTTGTACTCTTTTGTTCAAGTTTATTTCTTAAAAAAAAATTGGATTTTTAATATTTAAGATCTAATATTACCCAGGAAAAAATACAACTCAAAAAAACAAAAGGTAAACAAATTTGCCTAGATTATCTACAATTAAAAAATATACGAGGCACTTTCTATTTCGACTACACTGTTCTTTTTATACGGCAAATAAGTAATTATAGCACTCAAAAAAATTATTTTTCTTTTTAAAAAAAATTGCAATATTTTTATTTATAATGTGTCAGATCTAATATTACTAGGGAAAAAAGGCAACTCGTATTTTTTTTTTTTACAAATTTACCTAGGTTATCTACAATTAAAAAATATAAAAATCACTTCCCATTTCGATCACACTATATAGTATGTGAGACTAAGTATATGTTTTTAATATTTATTTAATATTATCGCCTAAAAATATATATAGAGAGAAAAAACAATGACCTACGATTTCTTGCAAAAAAAAATTAATATCGGTATTCTTAAATATATTTAATATAATAATATGATGAATAAATCTTATAAGAAAAAAAACTTTGGCTTTGAATTTAAATTTATATTTTAGACTCTTTTTCCTTTTAAGAAACAGTGACCTTTTTTTAAACATATCTAAAAATATATATAGAGAGAAAAAACATATTAACATATCTAAAAATATTTAAAGAAAAAACAAATCATTTTAAAAAAAAAGATTTTTGAAGTGCTTCCATAGCTTTTACTCTTCTTCATTTGACTCTGTCGCAGTATTTAGTAGTCTCCTCACCCTGCATCCAGTAGTGCTCGTTTAAGATGATGATAAAGCTGATTTTTAAAATATTTTTTATCTATAAATATTTTAAAATAATATTTGTTTTTATTTTCTTAAAAAATATATTTTGCATCTCCACATAAAAAAATTATTTTCCCGTACACCCCCTTAATCTTCATTATTTTCTTTTTAAAATAGTCAAAACTCAAAACAGTTTCATCTCAATATATATATATGGGCTAGGCAGGAGAGAAGTCTATCAAGTCCAATCAAGTGTCTTGTATGGCAGTATGGGTATAGTGATGTTTCTAAAAAATAATTCTTTGTCTGAAAATATAATTAAAACATTTTATTTTTTTATACTAGAATATTAAAATTATTGAAAATACTTAAAAAAAATATCAATTTATAAGTTATTAGAGTTGTACATCCTCTCAGAAATTATTATTTAATTTCAAGGTGATAGATTTTAATATATTTTTAATTGAAATTCAATCTTGAAATTGAGTGCTGGATAAGATTCCAGAAATAATAGAAGGGTAGGAATAGAAAGGACTGGACGGTGGTGATTGATTGTGGGCTCATATTTGCCTGGCTCACCCCCATGATTTTTTATTTTTTTTTAAATTATCTTTTTATTATAGAATGGACGAGCGATATGCCCGCGCGATGCGCCGGGTTTTTTTTATCTATGTAGAAAATTGATTGTTTTTATATGTATTGTATTTTATTATTTTAATATTTAGTTAGTATAATTATAATTGATAAAATCTGTATAATTGAAATGGAAAGTGGTTCGTATATTTTGTAATTGCAGATAACGTAGGTAATTTTTTTTTCTGAGTTGCTTTTTTTTCTCAGTGATATTAGATTTGACACACTATAATTTTTTTTTCCAGCAAAATAAACTTATATTTTTTGCGTGCTATAATAAGTTATTTTAATGTTTAATTACTAAAATTGCAATGGATCAAATATGTTAGAAATGAGTTTTTTGTGTGGTATAATTAGTATGCATACCCATGCATCGCGTTAGGGTTTTTTCTATGTAGAAAAATAATTGATTTTTTACATGCTGTAATTAGTTGTTTAAATATTTAATTAGTAACATTATAATAGATAAAATATGTAACAAATTAATTTTTTCCCCGTCTAAAAGGAATAGTTTAATCGAAATGGGAAGTGGCTCATATATTTTTTAATTGTAGATAATTTAGGTAAATTTGTCAAAAAAAAATTTAGTTGTTTTTTTTCCTCAGTAATATTACATCTGACACATTAAAAATAAAAATATCGTAAATTTAAGAAGAAATAAACTAAATTTTTTTGTGTGCTATAATGACTTATTTGCAGTATAAAAGGAATAATGTAATAGAAACGGGAAGTGACTCGCATAATTTTTTTCAGGAATAGTGTTATCGAAATGGAAAGTGGTTTGTATATTTTTTAATTGTAGATAACCTAAGTAAATTTGTAAAAAAAAAAATTGAGTTGTTTATTTTTCCCAGTAATATTAGATTTAAAATAATAAAAATGAAAATATTGAAAAATGTTTTTTAAGAAATAAATTTAAACAAAAGAGTATCAAATTTAAATTCAAAGCCAAAATATTTTTATATAAGATTTATTAATCATATTATTACATTAAATGTATTTAAGAATATTGATATTTTTTTTAAATGCGAGGTCATTTTTCTTTCTTTATTATATTAGACGGCGGTTGTGCATTTTCCGACGTTGTATGACGCCGCACGCGCCGTTCGAAAAACATGTGAGAGTTGAGACGAACGGAGCGTTTGGCGACGCGCCAACAGCTGTCAGATGAAAAAAAAAAGAAATTGGCTAATTACCGGAGCGCCCCTTACCCCCAGGCGTGTGTTTTGTCCTTTTCGAGGGACAAAACGGTTAATGCACTGTTCAATGAATTATTTAAAAATAAAAGAACCGGCCGAACAAACCGGACCGAACTGGGCCAGAAACGGTCAATGACCGTTCAGCCCCTGAAAATGGGGGCTTTTTTTTGTCTTTTTCGGGGGCTAATTTCGTTAATACACTGTTAAAAATCGGGAAAAAAAAAGAGGACATACACCCGCGTAGCACCGGGTGAAATTACACATGAATAGTGACAATGAGTCTTGAGAAACAGTAATCTACAGTAAATGGCCGATCTGTTTTAGGTTATTAGACTAGCAATATGCCCGCGCGTTGCGCCCGGGCTTTTTTATCTATGTAGAAAATTGATTGCTTTTATATGTATTGTATTTGTTATTTTAATATTTAATTAGTAAAATTATAATTTATAAAATCTGTATAATCGAAATGGAAAGTGGTTCGTATATTTTGTAATTGCAGATAACGCTGATATTTTTTTTTGAGTTGCTTTTTTATCTCAGTAATATTAAATTTGACACATTATAATTTTTTTCCACAAATAAACTTATATTTTTTGCATGCTATAATTAATTATTTTAATGTTCAATCACTAAAATTGTAAGAGATCAAATGTGTTAGAAATGAGTTTTTTTGCGTTGTATAAGTAGTATGCTTGCCACGCATTGCGTTAGGGTTTTTCAATGTAGAAAACTAATTGATTTTTTTACATGCTGCAATTAGTTGTTTAAATATTTAATTAGTAACATTATAATAGATAAAATATGTAACAAATTAAATTTTTCCCCGCCTAAAAGGAATAGTATAATCGAAATGGGAAGTGGTTCTTATATTTTTTAATTGTAGATAACTAAGGTAAATTTGTCAAAAAAAAATTTAATTTTTTCCCCCAGTAATATTACATCTGACACATGAAAAATAAAAATAATGTAAATTTCTAAAAAAACAAACTTAATTTTTTTGCGTGCTATAATGACTTATGTGTCGTATAAAAGAAACAGTGTAGTCGAAACAGAAAGTGACTCGTATATTTTTTAATTGTAGATAACCAAGGTAAATTTGTCATTTTTTTAGTTAGTTTTTTCCCCAGTAATATTACATCTGACACATTAAAAATAAAAATATTGCAAATTTCTGAAGAAATAAACTTAATTTTTTTATAAGATTTATTCATCATATTATTATATTAAATGTATTTAAGAATGCTGATATTAATTTATTTCCTGCAAAAATCCGAGGTCATTTTTTTAATCTCTTTATATATTTTTAGGCGATAATATGCAATTAATATTAAAACATATAATAATGATTTGTTTGTCGTTTAAAAGGAATAGTGTAATCGAGACAAAAGTGACTTGTATCGTTTTTTAATTGTAGATAACCTAGGTAAATTTGTCTATTTTTTGTTCTTAAGTTGTCTTTTATCCCCAGTAATATTAGATACAAAATTACTATTGCTATTATCGCAAAACCAATTAAAATTATCAAATTATCCCGAAAGAAAAAACACTCAAAAACATTAACAAAAGAGTAAGCAAGAAAAAGAATATATTATTATTATTATTATTATTATTATTATTATTATTATTATTATTATTGTGTTAATGATGAATAAAGAACAGAAATAAATAAAAGACTAAAATCATAATAACTTTAACAAAAGACAAAAAAAAATCAAAATTATTAGGAAAAAAAAATTCATCTAACTTGAAAATAATAACAATAAAACCAATAAAAGAAATAAAAGAAAGAGCAGATAAAAAAATATAATAGATGATAAAACAAAAAAAAATTATTAGCTGAAAAAATCATTTAATTTGAAAATTAAAAAAAATATATGTTCTACGTTGCGGGTTGAGTAAACAATTTTTATAGGATTTGTTGGATCAAAATAAAAATATAATATTTATATATGCAAAATTTAATATAATAAAATAGCTCAACACACCCTACTATAACAATAGCAAAATCAAAGTCTGAAAATCTAAAATTATCATTGCTCTTACTGTTAAAACAATAGGAATTATCAAATTATCCTGAAAAAAAAACACTCAAAAAATTAACAAAAGAGTAAGTAAGAGAAACAATTAAATGATTATTATTATTATTATTATTATTATTATTATTATTATTATTATTATTATTATCATTATTATTATTATTATTATTATTATTATTATTATTATTATTATTATTAATATGTTAATAATGAAAGAAACAAAAATAAATGAAAGACTAAAAAAATGCTAGAAACTTTAACAAAAGATAAAACAAAGAAATAAAATAAAAATAAAAATAAAAATTATCATTGCTATTACTGCCAAAAAAATAAAAATTATCAAATTATCCGACGAAAAAAAAACATTATTAAAAAAACAAGTAAGAAAAACAATTAAATTATTATTATTATTATTATTATTATTATTATTATTATTATTATTATTATTATTATTATTATTATTATTCTTGTGTTAAACACACTTATATATACATGGACAAAAGTAGGGGTTATTTTAGAAATT
Source organism: Salix viminalis (assembly GCA_029228465.1). Taxonomy (NCBI): domain Eukaryota; kingdom Viridiplantae; phylum Streptophyta; class Magnoliopsida; order Malpighiales; family Salicaceae; genus Salix; species Salix viminalis. The sequence continues at coordinate 7,546,163 of CM055438.1, read as the reverse complement.
TTAAAAAATCAAAGTATAAGGGCTGAAATGAAAATCAAATATAAAGGGATTAAAATCAAAAATTAAAAGTTTAAGGGCTGAAATGAAAATCATATTTATTAACATTTTCAATTAAAGGACAAATTTGCAAAAAATGGAAACTTCAGTATCAGAATAAATTCATCCTTTTCAATCCAATCCGGAAATTAAAAGAAGGAGGACCGAATTGAAAAATGGACATTGAATCAATTCCAATCGGAGGACCCAATCGAACTAAATCAAAACTTATATATAAGAAATCAAGACCAAAAATGAAATTGAAAAGTACGGAACTGAAGTGAAAAGTCTGTAAATAAGGGGGACTCTCCTGCCCTTGTACGTGCAGGAGAGAGAGAAATGTGGCCAGCTGCTTTAACCGGCCGCCGCCGCGTCCACGGAGGGTTTTGGGTAAAACACGCCGCATGTAGAGGAAGACCACACGGAGGCGCACCGGAATAGACGCCGGTTGGACATTTCCGGCCACTGTATAAGCCTGCACGCGCCACCTGAAAGGGGCGTGAGGCAGAATACTGTCGGTCGCGTGAACCGTTATAGCCGTTATAATGGTCAATTACCGTTATTTACAGTATTTCGAAAAATAAATAAATAATAATGGTCAATTACCGTTATAGCCCTGTCCTTAATTAATCAATTTTGTCTTATTAGGGGCTATAACCGTCTTTAGCCATTTAAAAAATATTAAAAAAAAGGTTGCGGCGGACCGGACCGGTCCGTACGCGTGCAATTACGCCCTTAACCCTCAGCCGGAACCGTTGTTTTGTCTTATTACCGGTACTAAAATCGTTAAAACGTTGTTCATAAGAGGAACAAATAAAAAAAAAGGTGGACGAACTCGCGCGACACACGGACGAAAAAAGTCCAGTCCACAGTGCCAATGAGTCAGGGGGAACAGTAATCGACCGAGCTCTTTTAGCTCTTTAGTAATAATAATAATAATAATAATAATAATAATAATAATAATAATAATAATAATAATAATTTGGGTACCCAATAATCTGTTTGAATTTTGCTTTTTCCATCTGCATTGAACCAAATTATTATCCAGGAAGAATATTCTTCATTTTTTTTTTCAAGCAGTCATTAATTGTCATAATACAAACTAATAAGTGGCCAAGTTTTTATCTTCTTTTCTCATAACTTTTTACTAAATATCATGCAAAATTGTATTAAGATAAAAAAAAATTGGATTTGAGAAAATTTCATCTCCTGGAAAGTGTATTTTGTGATTTCAAGTGAGCGAGTAAAACTCTGGTTGTCCCACATTTTTTATTGAGATGCATGCTCTAACTCGAACTCGAGACCTGCTATACAAATCTCCAATTCTTTGCAATCACGTCATGTCCCTTGGGAACATGTATACCATATCACTACCTGAAAATGATGTCAAATTTATTTTTTAAAATATTTTTCATTCAGGAATGCATCAAAATGAGTTTTTTTTTAAAAAAAATTATCATTACATTAACACATGAAAATAATCTAAAATACTAAAAAATAAAAACAATTAAATATTTTTAAAAATGCTTTTGAAATGAAGTACCAAGTACCCCCCTTATTGTCAAACCTGTTTAAAGATAGCCATTAATGGTGTTTTTTTTTTTTATGAAGAAAGCTTTTAATTAATAAATTTGTTAGCATAATATAAATTAGATTGAGGTAAAAATCATTTTTTTTTATCTTAAAGACATATTGCATGTAGTATCCCACATCGGCGGGTGAGGGAGTGGTAGCTAGCCTTATTAAGAGTGCTGGTTCCATACTTGTCATACGCGTTTTGGGGCGTCAGGCTCAGAAATGGGCTCGCGTCACCAGGAACAAAACCGTGAGGGCGGTAAGGCCCAAAGCGAACAATATATGGCAGGTTGGGCCGGGGCGTTACAGTTGGTATCAGAGCCCCCGGTCTTGATCCTGAGGATCAAAGTTAATTGTGTTGTTGTGATAAAATTTCAGGATGGTACGCACCCGCCAAGGGACACGAACTGAACCGCCTTCGTTTGAAAGGAGAGGCGGGAACCAAGGTACCCAGGGTTGGCAAGACGAAGACCCCTTGGATCATACGGCATCACATGTTCTGATGATACTACCCGATATATTACAAGGGGAAACTAGAGTAGCAGGGGAAGGCGGGAGGCCTAACCAGACGGAGGGAATACCTCCAGCTGTTGCAGAGCAACAAGAAAGATCAGAAGCGCAGCCATCAGCTATTCCAACGGGTGTGCCCCCACAACATGTAGACGCGGGACTCCTTGTACAGATAGTAAAAGCGGTGATGGAGGGTATGGCAGGTTTGGCGACACGAACAATTCCCACCACACAGATGTCACAGGTGGCCCCTACGACTAGCATGACCATGGATAACGTGGTGCCGCTGGTGCGACTGGTAAAGAGCATAAGGGAAATGGGTTGTGAACCGTATATGGGAGATGGATTAGGAAGGTAGAAAAAACCATGATTCAGATACGTATACCGGAGGGAATAAGGGTAGATTGTGCAACTCAGTTACAGTCAGATAGGGTCATGACATGGTGGGAAACAGTACAGTTGAGGCGTGCAACGGAGACACTAACTTGGAGTGATTTCAAGACGGAATTTGAGAATCAGTTTTACTCCAGGTACCATCGCAAGGTGAAGGAACAAGAGTTCTTGGCATTAAGGCAGGGTGATATGTCGGTATTGGAGTACGAAAGGAGGTTCCATGATCTTTCATTCTTCACCCCACATTATGTGCCAACCGAGGAACATATGATTGAGAAGTTGAGAGATGGGTTGCGACAGGATTTGAGGCAAGGATTAATCGCCTTACGATTTAAATCTGTGAGAGAATTGATCGAGGCTGCTCAAGCTCTGGAGGCTTGCATTGGAGAAAGTCAAGGGGGACATCAGGAGATAGGCAAAAAGAGAGATGGGGATTATTTCAGCGGCAGACCACCACTCTCAAAGAAAGGAAAAAGTGGAGTGTTTGAGTAGTACAAGAAGAAGGGGAGTCTGATGTTTCCAGCCCATCAACAGTCAAGTGGGAGAGTGATGATTGGACAGACGCACTCAAGGGAAAACTCTGCAACGGAGACCAGTGATCGCAAGGGTGTTGATTACCCTTTTTGTGCAAAGTGTGGATAGAAACACCCTGGGGACTGCTCAGTTTCCCCCGGACGATGTTTTGTGTGCAGAGGGGAAGGGCATAGGTGGAGGAATTGCCAGTATTTGAGCCAAGGCCACTGGCCTCTCCCATTCCTGCGACCAGTTGATGATTGCAACGACGACCCTTGAAGGGTCGTCTGCCACAAACGGAGGGGCTAGTGGCCTCTCCCCAGTTGACAGAAGGAGAGGCCACTAGCCTCTCCCTATTTTGTGACCGGAGTACCAGCAATCTGTGAAGATCGCTGGATACTCAAGGCAAACGGTGACCCACTGGGTCGCCGTTTCTGGACTGGGCGGCGGCTTCTGTGGCCGCCGCATAGGGATCAGTGGGTCGTCGGTCGGTGGCCCAGTTACCGGCGTATGAAGGAGATGTGAGTCTTGGATAAACGGGTTATCGGGTTAAAAATCCGGGTAGGGTTTTTAAACCCATAAGGAACCGGGTCATTAAGTGGGTGGACCGGTTTGGTCCAACCCAATACAGAACCGACCCAATGGTTGACCCGACCGTGTATATATATATAAAGGAATTTGGGGCTGCAAGGGTTTGAACTTGGGTTCTTCCAAGTTCATAAGGAGAACCTAACCATTACACCATGCTTCTATTTGTGTTTACATGATGCAGTTTTATTCATTTTAAATTATACTATTTAGTACATTATGCAGTTTTTCTTACATTTTGCATTACTTTTATGCTTATATAATGTAGTTTTATTCCTATGATTTTATGTTGTATGGTATTGAATTAATACAGTACATTAATTTAGGAATATATCTTGTAATTTATATTATTGAAATATAAATTAATTGATGCCTGAACATAAGAATAATTAATCAAACCATAAATGTTAGTGAATTTTATGGTACTATCCATTTTTCAATGTCTAGGAAAGTTCTGTCTAGGAAAGTCTTGGTATTTAAGCGTGTCCATTGAGACCCACCTCACTTTCCTGGGAACTTACCTGGTTATAATTTGGAAAAATACTATTTAAATTCATATCGGTTTGTTTGATTACTAAAGTACCTTATCTAGGCATTGATATAATTATTAGATGTTAATGAAGTGGTAATTATCATAATAATTTTAGAAATGCCACAGCGTCTGATTTTATAAATGATAGTTACATCAAGAAAATATATGTGAACTTCATAAGGAAAATTAACATCGGGTTGTAATTAGTTCATAAATTTAATTGCTAATCCCCACAGGGATATTTTTATTTTTATGACTTAATTAGAATAAGATAGTAAATTTAATATTTAAGAAATAAAATTTATCTTAGGCCCACAGGTACGGAAAATTTTATTTTTTAAGTTTAAATTTATTAGACTTATTATAAGTAATAAATTTCATAATTTATTAAATTGACATTGGTTAATTTAAATAAAGTTATTTCATAGCAATACAGTAATTTTAGTTTCCTTGATAATTGCAGTAATTGCTTCCGCTTTGATTGAAATAGTTCCGATGCTAAATGGTAATAACTTTTCTGAATGGAAAGAAAATTTGCTTTTTACATTGGGGTGCATGGAACTTGACTTGTCGCTCCGTGACGACGAACCACCCGCCCTAACGGAATCCAGTACGACACTAGAGATTTCTAAACATGAACGGTGGGAGCGATCTAATCGCTTAAGTCTCATGTTTATGAAATCTCACGTTTGTAAAGGCATTCGGGGTTCAATCCCAGAATGCACCAAGGCTAAGGATTTTATCAAAGCTGTTGAGGAATAATTTGTCAGTTTTGATAAAGCCTTAGCCAGCACTCTAATGAAAAGGCTATCAAGCAAAACCTTTGACAGTTCCAGAAGTGTGCGAGAGCACATCATGCTGCTCAACTGAAGTCACTAGAGGTTGATATTTCTGAGTCATTCTTGGTGCATTTCATACTGAACTCTCTCCCATCTGAATATAGTCCTTTCAAAATTTCTTACAACACACATAAGGATAAATGGTCAGTAAATGAACTTCTGACCATGTGTGTTCAAGAAGAGGAGAGGTTAAAGCATGAGAAGCCATTAAGTGTTCATATGGCTACTCATGATAAGGGAAATGCCAAGAGAGGCAATCATGCTCACAAACTCAAGAAGGATAACAAGTTGTCAATAAAGAAAAATGACAAGAAGGATACTTGTTTCTTCTGCAAGAAGAGTGGGCATATGAAGAAAGATCTTTTTTTGTTGAGGCTCCTAGTAATACATGGTGGATTGATTCTGGTTCTACAATCCATATTGTTAATACAATGCAGGGTTTTCTCAACACAAGGAAACCAGCAAGCCATGAATAACGAGTATATTCTGGAAATAAATTGTTTTCTCAAGTTAAAGCAGTTGGGACATTTAGGTTGATTTTGAAATCCGGATATGTTTTGGATCTAGATAATGTATTTTTTATTCCGCATTATTCAAGAAACTTAATTTTTGTTTCAAAATTGGATATTATTGGTTATGGTTTTTGGTTTATCAGTTCAACCTTTAGTATTTTTAAAGGTAAAAACCTTGTTGGTGGTGGAATAAAAATTGATGGTTTATTCAAAATTGATTTAGATCCCAACTTTGAGAACAATTATTTATCATTACATACAAACAATGGCATAAAGAGGAGTCTTATGAATGAGAACTCTATTTGGTTATGGCACAGGAGATTAGGACATATCTCCATAGAGAGAATCAAAAGATTAGTAAATGATGGAGTTTGAAAAACTCTTGATTTTACTAATTTTGGTACTTGTGTGGATTGCATAAAGGGAAAACAAACCAACAAGACCACTAAAGGTGCCAAAAGGAGTTCTAACATTCTTGAGATCATACATACTGATATCTGTGGGCCTTTTCCTACTCCATGCTTAAATGGTCAAAGATATTTTATATCTTTTATTGATGACCATACAAGGTTCATGTTTCTTTATCTTCTAAATGATAAGGCTGAGGCATTAAATGCTTTCAAGACCTATAAGGTGGAAGTAGAGAAACAAAAAGACAGGAAAATCAAGATCGTAAGACCTGATAGAGGCGGAGAGTACTATGGTAGGTACACAGAAAAGGACAAATGACAGGTCCATTTGCAAAATTCCTTGAAGAGAAAGGCATTGTTGCTCAATACACAATGTCTGGCACACCATAAAAAAAAAATGGTGTGGCAGAAAGAAGGAATCGCACATTAATGGACATGGTAAGGAACATGATTAGTAATTCTAAGTTGCTTTTATCTTTATGGAGTGAAGCCTTAAAAACTGCTGTGTATTTATTAAACTGGGTCCCATCCAAGGTTGTTACTAAGACACCTTTTGAATTGTGGCATGGATGGAAACCAAGTTTAAATCACTTACACATATGGGGTTGTCCTGCTGAAGTGAGGATTTATAATCCAAACATGAAGAAATTAGACCCAAGGACAACCAGTGGTTATTTTATAGGCTATGCAGTAAACTCCAAAGGATTTAGGTTTTACTATCCTTCTAATAGTATTAGAATTGTTGAGTCTATAAATGCAAAAATTTTAGAGGATTCTGAACCTAGTGGAAGTGTTTGTCCTCAAATGATTGAATTTGAGGAAACACAAGAGTTGACTGAAACTCCTTTACCTCAAGGTCGTTTGATTGTGCTCAAGGAAATTCAAAATGATTACCTTGAACCACAATCAATTACGGAACAGTCAACTCATGAGGAACAAGTTCAGATTGAACATACTCAGACTCTGCCAAATACAGAGCAAGTAGAATTAAGAAGATCCTCTAGAATTATTAGACCTGCAATCTCTAGCGATTATATTGTATATCTCCAAGAGTCCGATTTTGATGTTGGGCCTAAAGATGATCCAAAAACGTTTTCACAAGCCATGAGTGGAGAACACCCACATTATGGATTAATGCCATGAAAGAAGAAATGGAATCCATGGCTAAAAATCAAGTCTGGGATCTAGTTGACTTACCAAAGGGAGCTGTAGCCATAGGCTGCAAATGGGTTTACAAAACCAAAACAGATGCTTCCGGTAATGTTGAACGATATAAAGCTAGACTTGTGGCCAAGGGTTTCACTCAAAAAGAAGGCATTGATTATCATGAAACCTTCTCTCCAGTATCTAAGAAGGATTCATTTAGGATAATCATGGCATTAGTAGCTCATTTTGATCTAGAGCTACATCAAATGGATGTGAAAACAACCTTTCTAAACGGGGATCTTGAAGAGGAGGTTTACATGAAACAACGTTTTGATGATAACTGTCAGAAAGCTTGCAAACTAAGGAAATCTATTTACTGACTAAAACAAGCCTCCCGTCAATGGTATATCAAATTTCACAAGGTCATTACCTCATATGGTTTTATTGAGAACCTTGTTGATCAATGTATATACCTTAAGGTTAGTGGGAGTAAAGTTATTTTTCTAGTCCTATATGTAGATGATATTTTGCTTGCAAGTAATGATTTAGGTTTGCTACACGAGACCAAAGGTTTCATCTCTCAAAACTTTGAAATGAAGGATTTAGGTGAAGCCTCTTATGTCATAGGCATAGAGATTCATAGAGACAGAAAACAAAGAATATTGAAACTGCCTCAAAAGGCCTACATTGAAAAGGTTTTAGCGAGATTCAGACTGAAGAACTGTAACAGTTCTGTAGCACCTATCATTAAAGGGGATAGATTCAGTAATGATCAATGTCCTCGAAATGCATTGGAAAAGGAACAAATGAAGGATATCCCATATTCATCTGCAGTTGGCAGCCTATTGTATGCACAGGTCTGCACTAGACCTGACATAGCAATGGCAGTTGGAATGTTGGGTTGATATCAAAGCAACCCAGGATTGGAACATTGGAAAGCTGCAAAGAAAGTTATGCGATATTTGCAAGGAATCAAACATTACAGTTTGGCATACAGACACACTGACCATTTGGAGGTGGTTGGATATTCAGATTCTGACTTTGCGGGATGTGTAGATAGCAGAAAGTCTACTTCAGGATATATCTTTCTTCTTGCTGGAGGGGCTATATCCTGGAGAAGCAGCAAGCATACTATAGTTGCTACATCTACAATGGAGGCAGAATTTATTGCGTGCTATGAAGCTACTACACAAGCACTTTGGTTGAAAAATTTTGTTGGTGGTCTCAAAAATTGTCGATTCTATAGAGAGACCAATCAAGATCTTCTGCGATATAAGTACTGAATTGATGATTGTGGATCCCATGACCTAAAGGTTTACCGGTAAAGTTATTTAAAAGTCATGTGGAGCATATGGGATTGATTGATTCATTTTTGTACTTAGTCTTAATTTTGTATATATACGTCAAGCTATTGTAATAAAGTTTGTGCACATTTATTACTTTATCCATGAGGATAAAAATGAAGTTTGGACCCGAATAACTTATAGGAAGTTTATTCATAAAGTTTTGAATGCCCATATAGTACTTATTTAAGGGATATTTTATATGTAATACATGGAAGGGACGACTTATTAAATAATGGTCCTACCGCCATGATTCATGTGTAGTATTCCTTATGTGAGTGGGAGGATTCCATGATCATGTTAAAAGAACAGAACATAATAAGGATTTATGTGTCATAAGGGCCAAGTGGGAGAATGTTGGAAATTACCTTATGTGCCCCTCATGACACACCATGTTCTTGATCATGCAAACCCATGACCATGAAGATAGGTCATGGGGTTTGATCATGGGATCAATTGATTGATCATGGGGATCAATTAATTGATCATGGCTAATTATCTCCTTGATGGAAGGAGAAAATTGGAAAATAAATTAGTGAGTGGGGTCCCTGATCTACCTATAAATAATAGCTTGTGTACTCTATCTACGACTACTGGTAGACATAGATTAGAAGGCTCCTCTCGTAAAATATTTTATTATTTTGTATTGTTGTTGCTGTTTTGGGAAAAGCTTGGTTGCTGCTGCTATTGGGATTATTTTGGTACTTGAGCAACAATGGCTAAAGGTATTTATAATCTAAATTTCCGTTGCTATATGTATTTAGCATTCGATTATTTAAAGTATGTCTATCATTTCTTTCTTCTGATGGTGCTGTGTTGTGTCTTTTACAATTTTAGCATTTTACTATGTGTGCTCTGTTATCTTATCTGTGGTTCAGACTCCACCACCCTACTCCCCCGTCTCATTTACCTGTTTTCGAAGAAGACCTTCATTGTGGGGAAGCAAAATACAAGTACTCCTCTTTTGTGTTTTGGATGACGAAAATGCCCTTTTCTACTTTAAGTTTTTAGTCTTTTGCTTTTTTTGCACCATTAGAGCAACATAAATAAATCATCATCTTCTCTCCACCAATAGCTCTCAGATAAGTCACTAGGAAGAATTTCCAGCTCAATAGCTCTCATGGCAATCCTGGGCACTCTCAATAGTTTTCTTTTAAGTTTGTTTTTTTTATTGCAAAGCAACACAAATTAGCTTTGTGAAATACTTTCATATTTAAAATGATAATTAAAAATTAATAATTATAATGTTGGGGTGTTTTTTTTAATAATAATTTAATTATATAAAATATTTATATGAATTATATAATTAATTACATAATTTTATTATATAGAAAATAATTGCACTATATTTTAAATGATATATAAAAAATGGCTTTTATTATTAGAATAGATATAGATAAAAAAAAACTATATTTGCACTATTCAAAAAAATATTTTAGAGATTTAGCTTTTTAAAATAACTTTTATCGATGCTCTTATAAAAAAAACATGGTAAAACAATATAGTTAAAAAAATAATAAAAGATGTGGTAAATTTTCATTCAAATTTTAACAAATGATTTTTTTTTCATCTTTCCCCTTCTTATATCTCTCCCCCCAACCATTGCTCCTCCCCTTACCGCCATCTGGATTTCTCTCTCCGCTACCAAAAAGACTTATGACAACACTTCTTCACCGCCCACTTTAAATAAGTTTTGTCGGGATGGGTTTGATGCGCAACCTCTCCATTTTTCTATTAAAACAATTACTATTGCTACCCTTACCACCTGTATCACACAAGTTTTTTTTTATTATTATTATGATGAGTTGGATGTACAATGGTCTCAACGAGCGATATGCCTGCGCGATGCAGCGGGTGCTTTTTTATCTATGTAGAAAATTGATTGCTTTTATATGTATTGTATTTTGTTATTTTAATATTGAATTAGTAATATTATAATTGATAAAATCTGTATAAATGAAATGGAAAGTGGTTCGTATATTTTGTAATTGCAGATAACATAGGTAATTTTTTTTTTGAGTTGTGTTTTTTACTCAGTAATATTAGACCTGACACATTATAAATAAAAATATTGTAATCTTATTTTCCAGAAATAAACTCATTTTTTTGCATGTTATAATTAGTTATTTTAATGTTCAATAATTGAAATTGCAATAGATCAAATATGCTAGAAATGAGTTTTTTGCGTGGTATAATTAGTATGCTTGCCCGCGCATTGCGTTAGGGTTTTTTCAATGTAGAAAACTAATTGATTTTTTAAATGCTTTAATTAGTTGTTTAAATATTTAATTCGTAACATTATAATAGACAAAATATGTAACATATAAATTTTTTCCCCGCCTAAAAGGAATAGTGTAATTGAAATGGGAAGTGGTTTGTATATTTTTTAATTATAGATAACCTAGGTAAATTTGTCAACTTTTTTTTTTGAGTTGCATTTTTTCCTCAGTAATATTAGATCAGACACATTAAAAATAAAAATTTTGTAATTTTTTTAAGAAATGAACTTAATTTTTTTACGTGCTATAATGACTTATTTGCCATCTAAAAGGAATAGTGTAATCGAAACGGAAAGTGACTCGTATATTTTCTAATTGTAGATAACCTAAGTAAATTTGTAATTTTTTTTTGAGTTGTTTTCCCCCCCAGTAATTTTAGATTTAAAATATTAAAAATAAAAATATTGTCAATTTGTTTTTAAGAAATAAGCTTAAACAAAAGAGCATCAAATTTAAATTAAAAGGCAAAATAATTTTTATAAGATTTATTAATCATATCATTATATTAAATGTATTTAAGAATATTGATATTAAATTTTTTTAAGAAAAAAATCCTAGGTCATTTTTTTTCTTTCTATATATATTTTTAGGCGATAATATTCAATAAATATTAAAACGTATAATTAGTCTCACATACTTTATAGAATAATCGAAATGGGAAGTGGTTCATATATTTTTTTAATTATAGACAACCTAGGTAAATTTGTCATTTTTATTTTTATGAGTTGCTTTTGTTCCTCGGTAATATTAGACCTGACTCATTATAAATAAAAATATTATAATTTGTTTTTAAAAATAAACATATTTTTTTTTTGCATGCAATAATTATTTATTTGTCGTCTAAAAAGAACACTTTAATCGAAACGGGAAGTGAGTTGTAATTTTTTTTAATGATAGATAACCTAGGTAAATTTGTTATATATTTTTTATGAGTTGTAATTTTTTCCCCAGTAATATTAGATATGACACATTGTAAATAAAAATATTGTATTTTTTTTTTAGAAAAAAACCAAAAAAATTTGTGCTATAATGACTTATTTGCCGTCTAAAACGAACAGTGTAATTGAAACGGGAAGTGACTCGTATATTTTTTAAATCTAATTAAATTTGTGAAATTTTTTTTAGTTGTATTTTTTGCCCGGTAATATTAGATCTGAAATATTACAAACTAAAATATTGTAATTTTTTTTAAGAAATAAATTTTTTAAAAAGAGGATAAAATTAAAATTCAAAGCCAATTTTTTTTAATTTTATCCGATTTATTCATTATATTATTATATTAAATGTATTTAAGAATATTGATATTAATTTTTTTTCTTTAAAAAATCCTAGGTCATGTTTTCTTCTCTCTATATATATTCCTAGGCGATAATATTCAATAAATATTAGAACATATAATTAGTTTAACATATTTTAATTTGACATAAATATACAAATATATAATTAATTTGACATACTTTAAATAATATATTTAATTTCAAGAATAAAACTGAAGCGATCAAAACATTGAAATGAAATAATCTAAAACAAAACCTGGAATCAAAAGATTTGAAACCGAAATGAAACTGAATTTATAATTAACTTGCATAGAAGGATAAAATTGTAAGAAATCAAACTTTGATACCGAAAATATTAAGGATTTATAATAAATTTGCATGGAATGATGAAATTGAAAGCAATCAAAACTTTGATACCAAAAATATTTAAAATGTCAGCCCAATCCGCAAACTTAAAAGAATGGAGACCGAATTGAAACTTCAATTTATCATCAATTTCAATTGAAGGAGGCAATTGAAAGAAACAAAACCTATATAATAGCAATAAGAGCAAGAAAAAAATTTACAACATTTAGGGACTAAAATGAAATTTGACAAAAAACAGCTTTGCTGATGTCTGCTGACGCGCCGCCCCAAGAGGAAGAGAACATACCGCAAAATTATTCTAGACGCCGATTGGGCGTTTTCCGACTCCTTAGTAAGCCGCACACGCCGTCCGAAGAACACGTGAGCGCTGAAGCGAACGGCGCGTCCGGCGACGCGCCAACAGTTCTCAGATTAAAAAATAAAATAAAAATTTGGCTAATTACGGTAAAGCCCCTCACGCCCAGGCGTGTGTTTTGTCGTTTTTGAGGGACAAAATGGTTAATGCACTGTTCAATGAAATATTAAAAAATTAAAAAACCGGTCAGATGAACCGGACCGGTCCGGACCGACAATGGTCAATTACCAGGGAGCCCCTGAAACCGGCGGCATTGTTTGTCATTTTCGGGGGGTAAAATCGATAATTCACTGTTTACAAACAGAAAAAACAAAATAAAATAAGGCGGACGAACTCGCGCGACACACCGGATCAAATTGCGTGTGAGCAGTGCACATGAGTCTTGAGCAACAGTAATCTACAGTAAATGGCTGATCTGTTTTAGGCAGTAATATATAGTAAATGGCCGATCTGTTTTAGGTTATTAGATAATATAATAAAAGTCTGGCCTTCCAAGAGGGATGCTCTTTACGATTCGACAACAAATCTAAGAGATATAGTGGGGCATGCTGGGTGTTAATGTAAATAATACTATAATTGGCCTATAAAAGATATAATTATGCCTTCCAACTTAATTGGCTTCTAAATAATAATCATTTTACTTAGATGACGTGGCTCATGATTTAAGTAGTTTCAAGTTTATTAGTTTTTTATTTACCTGCAGACGCTCCTGTCGTTGCCTCCATTACACATTTTTCAGGTGGCGCGTTCTGTGTACGAAGGCTGAGGAAACTGCCCGATCATTGTGTCTATAGGTGCGATACCATGTCCTCCTTCACATGGTGGTTCATGTGTCGATAGAAGATGGTGAATAGTCGTCAGTGGTCGGTTTTGTTATTTATGCCTTTTCTCTCTCTTGCAGCGTCAAAATACATTTCAACCCTTGATCTTTTTTTTTTGCGTGCATTGCTTCTACAAATGTTTTCCTTTGTTTTCATTGAAATTAATCATCTATGTTATTTTTCATTTCAGCCCTTATTCTTTTGATTTTTTTTTTTTTTTTCTTTTAATTTTTTTTCTTTCGCATGTTTTGATTTTTTTTAATTTTGTCCTCCTATTAAAATTGATCATATATGCTATTTTTCATTTCTAACATTATTGTATTGATTGTTTTTTCTTTTGAATTACATTTATTTTTTTTTAGACTCAAGGTTTGAATTTGCTATGGTTTTGTTATCCAATTGAAAACGACTATATATTTTGTTTTTCATTTTGACCCTTATTCTTTTTATTTTTAGTTTGATTTTAATTTCTTTAATTTTTTCTATCCTTTTAGACAGTCTTTATTATTTGTCCATACTTATGTGCCTATGCTATAAAATTTGGTTTTTGATTTCTGTCATTTTTTTTATTCGATTTAGTCTCTAAATTTGAATTTATGTTGACGATAAATTTAAAATTGATATTTCTTTTTTTTCCTTTGTTCTTCTTTTTTTGTTACTTTTATTTGTTCTTCATATAATATAATTTTTTTATTCTTATAATATTTATTTTGATTTTTTGCTCTTTTGTTAAAGTTTTTTTTTATTTTTCAAGATAATTTCATGGTTTTGATTTTTACGCGATAATAATGATAAGATTAGCTCTTGTTTTTTTTTTAAAAAAAAATAATAATTGGAAAGGTTGTTTGATTTTTTTTCCATGTTTATATGTATATGCTATTAGTTTTGGCTTTAAATTTTTATTATTTCCTCTTTTGTAGAGCCTGTCTTTTTATTCAATTTAGTCCATAAATTTTAATTTCTATTGGTGATCATTTAAAAATTGTTATTTCTTCTTTTTTTCCTTTGTTCACTTTTTTTGTTTTTGGTTTTTTTTGTTATTCAAGTAAAATGACTTTTTCTAGGCTAGTAATTATTTTTTTTGTAATTTATTTTATTTTTTGTTTGCTTTTTTGTCAAAGTTTTTAAGGCTTTTTTCATTATTCGGGGTAATTTTTTTATTTCCGTTATTTAAGCAATAGTGATAATGTCAGACCCAGCGGCCTGGATACTCGGTGCTAATCCAAAAAAAAAAAGATAATAGTAATAATTTTAGTTTGTTTTTTTCTTGTTTGCTATTTTTTTCTAAAGTTTTTGAGTGTTTTTACTCCTCGGGATAATCTAATATTTTTTATTGTTTTAACAGTAATAGTAACAATCATTTTAGGTGCTATGATCATGGTAATGATAGTGATATTATTAATCATAATGATAATAGCAATAGTAATTTATTGTAAGAGTTATAGTGCTTATGTTGTTCATAATTATGTCTTTGATAATGATAATAACAATAACTCATAAAATAGTAAGAAGAATATCAAAAATGACAAAAATAATTACATTAATAATGATAATAATACTAATTATAATTTAATGATATTAATAAAAATAACGGTGTTAATTATAATAATAATTAGTGTCGTAATAATAACAGTGATAATAACAATAATGATGGTGACAACGATAGTATTGCCAATAATAATTAGAATATTAATAATTTACAATAATAGTTATAATAACAACTATAATTATTGTAACAATTAAACAATTGAAATAATAATCGTCATAATTCATTAGTCGATGTTGCATTTGTTGAAAATTGACTTTTGCGTTTTTCTATGTATGATATTTCATATATAATATCACGTAAACAAAAAATATATGAAGTCACACATAAATAAAATAGGTGAAAAAATTGAGGCAAATGATATACAATGAAAAAATTTACATTTGCCTTGCGCTTCGCCGCAACAAGAACTAATTTTTTTAACATCTAAAAAAATGTTAAGGGTGCTATTTTTTTTTTTTATGATGCTATACATTTGAGAGAAATAATAAACATAGGCAAAAAATTTATGAGGTAATGTCAAAAAAACTAATAATAGGACAATTGTTTGTCTTTAGTAGTAATGTTAAATACAATAATTTTAAAGAAATAAGGTAAAATATTAAAGACAACATTAAGTTATAGGATTTTTAACAAATACAACATCGAATGGTAAATTACTAAATTTGAAATATTCTATATAAAGAAGCTGTAAAAATTAATTCTTAATAAATACAACATCCAATGATAAATTATTTAAATTATTATTCTTATGATTGAAGGCAAAAAAAAAATATTATTTGATTTGAAGAACAAATGATAATAGTTAAAAGACAAAATTAAAGGACAAAAACAAAATTTGTATTATTACCATTATGAATATAGTTATTACAATCGTTTGGATTATAATAAAATTTGTTGTTTAATATTTTTTGTTTAATACTAATATTAAGTCATACAATTTTGAAGAAAAACGATAAAAAAAAATTAGAAATAATATTGAGTTGCATTAAAAGTGGAACAGAAAGCATGAATTAAGGTCCAAAAGGATCAAAACAGGAGGGAGATATGAGTTTTTTTTGCAAAAGCAAATCAACATACTGAGGGTGCCACAACAATATCTCTTGTTACCTTCTCCATAACCAAGAAATAAACAAGAATGACTTGTGTGTACATCTTGGAAGGAAATTCCATGATTATATCATTGATAGCAGAATGGAAATTGACACAAATCTTTCCAATGCTTTGGTTGACATGTATGCCAAGTGTGGAGACTTGGAGAAGGCGGTGGGTTTGTTCTATGGTATTCCTCCCGCTAAACGGAATGCTAGTTCTTGGAATGCATTGATTTCAGGATACGGCATGCATGGATTTGGTAAAGAAGCACTAAAACTCTTTTCAAGAATGCAAGAGGAAAGTGCTGAGCCAAACCACATCACTTTCACTTCAATTCTTTTCGCTTGCGACCATGCGAGCCTCATTGATGAAGGAAGGAAATGTTTTGCGGATATGAAAAAGGCTATCTCGTGATAACCGGAGGTTAAACACCATGCTTGTGTGGTTGATATGCTTGGCCGAAAGTGGGCTCTTGCAGGGAAGCATTTGATCCGATTAAGGAAATGCCATCACCTCAGAGTGATGGAGTATGGGAGTGCTCTGCTGCTAGCTTGCAAAATCCATGGGAACATGGAATTAGGAAAAAGCTGCAGCCCGATAATCTACTCCCAGCTTGAGCCAAACCATACAGGATACTATGTGCTAATGTCTAACATATTTGCAGGATCAAACAAATGGAAAGAAGTTGGGGCAAGATATGAATAACAAAGGATTAAAGAAACCTGCAGCCTTTAGTATGATCGAGTATGGTAAAGATATTCTCGGGTTCCACACAGCTGACCAAGAAAATCCATACAGGCACGAAGTTTACAAAAAAATGGAAAGCCTGGCAATCGAGATGAAGATGGTCGGGTATGTACCAGACCTATCTTGTGCTCTACATGATGTCGAGGAGGAAGAGAAGGAGCACATGTTAAACTATCACAGCGAGAAGCTAGCTTTAGAATTATTTCACAAATTTATCAACGAAAGATCATTGTCAGAGATGCAAATCGGTTCCATCACTTTCAGGGAGGTACTTGTTCATGTAAGGACTACTGGTGAACGGTGGATTCTGGAACCTTGCCACCCCTAGTTATTGTTGCCAGAAGTTGACTGGAAAAATCTTCGTGACGTGACGTGCTCATTTTCAGATTTGTTGTTAGAAAAAAGGCTATGTTTTTCCAAAACTGGTCTCAACATGGGGCTACCTCCTCATCTTCAATATTTTTTAAGAAAAACTCCAAGTTTTCCTTAAAAATGGTCTCAATATCGGCTGACCAGGTCATATTAAGTGTTTTTTTTAATAAAATCTTCGTGTTGTTTTTCTTCTAAAAATACCATGAATATCGTGTGACCAGCTCATATATAGTGTTTTGTGAAGAAAAACTCCAAGCTTTCTAAAAATAGACTCCTCTCGTCTGACGTGTCAATCCTCGTTTTTTTTCTTCAAAAAATGGTCTCCATATCTCATGACATGCTCATTTTCAGAATTGTTGTTAGAAAAAACGCCACATTTTTCTAAAATTGGTCTTAACATGGGGTGACCTCCTCATATTCAATGTTTTTTTAAAAAAACTTTAAGTTTTCCTTAAAAATGGTCTCAATATCGGCTGACCAGGTAATATTAAGTGTGTTTTGTAAGAAAATCTCCGTGTTTTTTTTCCTCTAAAAATACCCTAAATATCGTGTGACCACCTCTGTATAGTATTTTTTAAAGAAAAACTCCATGCTTTCTAAAAATAGACTCCTCTCGGGTGACGGTTATAAGATAATTGAGAGACACGGTTTCAATGAATAATTCCACCACACTATTTTATTGACTCTTTGCAGTATATATATATATACACAGAACAGCTACATGTTTGCCTATATGTTTGTTGATATTTAAGACTGGAATTTTGTACATTAAATGAAAGGATTACAATTCTAAATGTAGAAGGATCTGTAACGGTTGGATTGTAACGGTAGAGTGCTTAAACTTGGAAAGTGAGTTATTGGCTGAGCATGATTTCCTGCTGTTGAATGTTGCATGGTTTGCTTAATCTGGATTGGGACATGTTTCCTCAAGATGCCCCCGCAAGATAGGGCTACCATCGGTGAGGCCAATCTTGGGTCTGAGAAATTCAGTGCGCTGGTGAGACAAGGGTTTCGTCAGTGGGTCCACAAGTTGGTCTTGAGTGTGAACATGTTGAACCGTGAGCGAACCCTCTTGAACTAAGTCACGAACACAGTGAAGATCAATTTGAATATGCTTCATTCGAGAGTGATGGACTGGATTATAGCTGAGGTGAGTGGCACCAAGGTTGTCACACAGTAATAATGGAGCAGTTTTGATGGGGAAGCCAAGTTCAGAGAGGAGACCGTGCAACCATATTGTTTCTGAGGCTGCATTGGCAAGTGATCTGTATTCGGCCTCGGTGGAAGATCGGGCAATAGCTCGCTGTTTTTTGGAGCTCCGAGGGAGACAAGATTCTGACCAAGAAAGTCGATGTAGGTCGAGGTAGAGGAACGATCATCAATATTCCGAGCCCAATCAGCATCAGAGTATGTTGTAAGATTGCAGGAGGTGTTCTTCTTGAGATGGATGCCGTGAAAGATAGTCTACTTGAGGTAGCGAAGCAATCTCTTTACTGCTGCCCAATGGGAGTGTGTAGGTTTGTGCATAAACTATGACAACTTATTAACAACAAAAGAAATATCAGGACGAGTTAAAGAAAGATATTGAAGACTTCCAATTACCCGACAAAATTCAGTACTATCAAAGGCAGCAGTTCCATCAACCAGTTTCAGTGAAGTGCTAGTTGATAATGGAGTAGAAATATCCTTGGCACCCACCATGTTTGTCGTGGTAAGTAAATCCCGAATATACTTATGCTGAGATAAGAACAATCCTGCACAAGTGGGAAGAACTTCCACCCCTAAAAAGTAATTAAGAATACCCATATCTTTCAAGTAAAATTTGGAACCAAGTTGTGTCACAATTGATTGCACAAAGGAGGGAGTATTACCAGTAATCACGAGATCATCCACATAAACCAATAAAAAGCAGATTATCGAATCAGTACGATAAATAAACAAAGAAGGGTCAGCTTTAGATATAATAAAACCAAGAGCAATGAGAGCAGTCTTAAGAGTGCAGTACCAAGCCCGAGGGGCCTGTTTAAGGCCATAGATGGCTTTGCGTAATTTGCAAACATAATGAGGTTTAGATGGATCCTTAAACCCTGGTGGTTGACTCATATAGACAGTTTCAGTCGCTGGCCATGTAAAAATGCATTGTTCACATTCATTTGTCTTAAAGACCAACACTGCATCACGACAATGCTAGGAACAGTTCGAATGGTCGCAGGTTTTACAACTGGACTAAATGTTTGTGTGCGAAAACTGCGTCGCGGGCGGCGCAGATATCGGCAGCAAAAACTGCGTCGCGGGCGATCAGGAAATCGGCAGCGAAAACTGCATCTCGGCTGAAGCAGATATCGGCAGCGAAAACTGCGTCGCGGCCGATGCAGATATCGTTAGCGAAAACTGCGTCGCGGCCGATCATGATGAAATCGGCATCGAAAACTACGTCGCGGGCGATGCAGATATCGGCATCGAAAACTATGTCGCGGCCGATCAGGATGAAATCGGCATCGAAAACTGCGTCGCGGCCAATCAGGATATCGGCATCGAAAACTGCATCGCGGCCGATCAGGAAATCGGAATCGAAAACTGCGTCGCGGGCGACGCAGATATCGGCAGTGAAAACTGCGTCGCGGCCGAAGCAGATATCGTCAGCAAAAACTGCGTCGCGGCCGATCAAGAAATCGGCATCGAAAACTGGGTCGCAGTTTTATTGAATTAAATATATACTGTTAATTTTCATGAGAATATTATAAGTATCATAGCATATACTGCAAGTGTTGTGGCATCTCTAATATAAAATCTAGTAGATCTCAACTGCAATCCAACAGCCTCCAAAATATTCTCCCCAAAAGATTCAAAATGCTTTCTTAAATTTGGAAAGAATTTACTCGAGATCGGGATAGATGACATGAAAAGATTGGTCTCCATGTTGGTCGCAGACTTTAGACCTTTGGTGAATCGGCATATCTTGTTTAATTCCCGATTGTTCAATCTTATCATCTTCATATTTTTTTGTCAATGACATAATCAATTACTGCAAGCTCATCCGCACATATAGATAGTAACTGTGTGAGTTGTGACGGATCTGAAGCAAGGAAGAGCCGCTCCTCTATATACTTGTTTTGCATTTCGAGATATAGCCATCCGACCAAGAAACCTAACAAGAGGAGAAGCATCGCAAGAAAATGTAGATATTCTGTGCATCCGGGCTGATGGTAAAATTAAGTTTCCACACCGAAACCCATTATTGATATTGACCACAAAATCTGAACCTTCTCGCCACTTGAAGCAATTACCGACCTTTGAAGCAGCATCCACCGCCTTTGTACCCCATGTATCTTTTTCTGGATCCAAACTGCAGATTGCCTTCTTTTAACTGGTGATAGAGTGAGGTTAGCATCCCATTAAGATGCTCAGCAGATTTTAATATGATATCAATCACTTCTTCAAGAGCACAGTAGAGTCGTGTGGTGAGTGCAACAAAAAAGACAAGACGAGTGCATAAGAATTTCATGCATGGAGTGTTGCTCTTTCTTCGATCGCTGAATAAGAAAACTACACAACAAAGCTTGATTTTTGTCGAACCAAGGTAATTGCATCTGTAGATTGTACATCAAGGGGAGTCAACTTTATGACTTGTTGGACAATTCCTTCAGTGTAGTAATCTGATGTCCTCTGAAACTTCCTGTCTAATTCAGCAGCCTCAAGCAGTAGTTGAAGGACAATCTTGTCCCTTTTTTTTTCAAGCAGAGCTATTGTTTCCAAGTGACAACTATTCTTTTTACAAGCATTCTGCAGCTCTGAGATTTCATACTTTTTTCCTTTTATATTGTCACCAATGTTAACGGGGATCACCTTTGGACTGGATCTGAAAGACATCTGTTGAAATCTGAATCAAAGTTAGGAATTTACTAAGATAGTCTTAGTAAATCAATATAGGAAATATGGAGTTATTCCTGTTTAGGAAAGATTGTTTTCCTAGTTAAAGGTGCTGTCCTAGTTGAGTTCTAATTCCTAGAAGAGCTATTTAGTTAAACTCTAAGTCCTAGATGATGTATATAAATAGATAAGAATGTATTGTAAATACTAAGTGAAATAAGAAGAGAAATTCATTCTCTCTCACTCAAAATTTCACATGGTATCAGAGCTAGGTTCTGAAATCTAAACCTAAAATCAAAACTATGGCTGCCGAAAGGGATAGCTCCTCCTCTGAGGTCACCTCAAGTCTTGGAAAAACTCCAAACACAATCAGCCTTGGAGGAACTGAAAACTCCTCTCTTCTCATCACTTGTCACAAACTCAATGGATACAATTATCTTCAATGGTCCTCATCAGTAATGATGTTTATCTGTGGGAAAGGCAAAGATGACTATCTCACAGATGAAACCAGCATACCAAAAAAGGGTGACCCTCAGTTTAGAACCTGGAAAACAGAGAATCACATGATAATGTCATGGTTAATCAACTCAATGACAAATGAGATAGGAGAAAATTTTCTCCTCTATGGAACAGCCAAGGAAATCTGGGATGCAACTAGGGAAACTTACTCAAGTTCTGAAAATACATCAGAATTATTTGAGATTGAAGCAGCACTACATGATCTACGCCAAGGAGAGCTCACAGTCACTCAATATTTCAATACTCTGTCTCGACATTGGCAGCATCTTGACATGTTTGAAAACCACACATGGAGCTGCTCTGGAGACACATCCTTGTTCAGGAAAATTGTAGAACAAAAGAGGACTTTCAAATTTCTTCTAGGACTCAATAAATCCCTAGATGAAGTTAGAGGAAGGATAATGGGCACCAAACCTCTTCCAAATCTCAGAGAAGCTTTTTCAGAAGTGAGACGTGAAGAAAGTAGAAAGAAAGTTATGATGGGATCTCATAACTCAGGAACTTCAATGGAAGGATCTGCCTTGGTCTCTAGAACCCCCAATTGGGATAGCAGACAAAAGAAGGGAAGGCCATGGTGTGACCATTGTCACAAACCAGGACACACAAAGGAAACTTGCTGGAAAATCCATGGCAAACCTAATGATTGGAAACCATCACGATCATCATATGACAAAGAAGGTTGAGCCTTTACTGCTGCAATCTCAGGTGGCAACCCACAGAAGACCAACAACACACCAACAGACCCTTTCACTAAAGAACAACTGGAGGTCCTACAAAAGTTGTTTAGTCAGAAATCCTTAAACAACACTTCAGCCACTGGTTCTGGCATCACAGCACAGAAAGACACTACCTCAACAGGTAAACAAAATTCCTCTGAACCTTGGGTTATTGACTCTGGAGCAACAGACCACATGACAGGAGATGAAACTATACTCCAAGAATACAGCCAGTGCAGTAAAAATTGCTGATGGGACACTATCAAAAATTGAAGGAACAGGCCTAAGCAGAATTTCAAAGGACCTGCACCTTAAATCAGTGCTTTATGTCCCTAAATTAGACTGCAACTTACTCTCAATTAGCAAATTGACACGTGATCTAAACTGTGTTGCTAAGTTTTTTCCTAATTTCTGTGTATTTCAGGATTTGGTTTCGGGGAAGAGGATTGGCAGTGCTAGAATGTATGCAGGGCTCTATCTCCTTAGGAATTGTCTTCCTCTACAATCCAGAGCTCAAAAAGCAGTGTTCCTAAAGCCCCAAGGGTCAGTCAGTTTTCAATAATTATGTCATTCCAGATAGCAATGTGATGTTGTGGCACTATCGCCTTGGTCACCCCAACTTCATGTATCTTGAAAAGATGTTTCCTTCTTTATTTATCAATAAAAATCCCAAGTTTTTCAGTTGTGAAATCTGTCAACTCTCCAAACATACTCGTAGTAGCTACCCTAGCATTCAATATAGCTCATCTCAGCCTTTTGCAATGATACATAGTGATGTATGGGGTCCTTCTAGAATACAAAACATATCAGGAACTAGATGGTTTGTCTCATTTGTGGATGATCATACAAGATTAACATGGATATTCTTAATGAAAGAAAAATCTGAAGTCAGTACATTGTTTCAGCACTTTCATTCCATGATACAAACACAATTTCAAACCAAAATCCAAGTCCTCAAAACTGATAATGCCAAAGACTACTTCAACACTGTCCTAGGAAAATACCTCCTAAATCATGGCATTATTCACATCAGCTCTTGTGTTGACACTCCACAACAAAATGGAGTTGTAGAAAGAAAGAATAGGCACCTATTAGAAGTAGCTAGATCCCTCATGTTTTCCACTAATGTCCCAAAACAGTTTTGGGGAGATGCTGTCCTCACTGCAGCTTATCTCATTAATAGAATGCCTTCTAGAGTTCTACAATTCCAAACTCCATGTCAAACTCTACTAAAAAAAATTCCAAACACAAAGCTTCTTTCTAATCTAGACCCTAAAATCTTTGGTTGTTCAGTATTTGTCCACATTCATCAGCCATATCGCAGCAAGCTAGATCCTAGATCTATCAAATGCATCTTTATAGGCTACTCCTCACACAAAAAAGGGTACAAGTGCTACTCACCCATCACCAAAAGAGTCTATAACTCCATGGACACAACATTCTTTGAGCATAAACCCTACTATCCCACGTCAGAAAGTCAGGGGGAGAATATGCAATCCTATCTAACATGGGACACCATTACTGAGACTGCTGAACCCAGTGCTACTGAGACTGCTGAACTCAGTAATACCTCACAAACACCCCTCCTAGATCCCCAAATAATCCATCAGTCCAGTGAAGGTAAACCAGATACTTACCTACAATCCTCTTTCCCCTCTCCTCAAAACACTGCTCCCATTCATCCTATACAAAACAAAACACATGAGCTTCAAGTCTATACCAGAAAGAAACATCTCAGACAGGAGATAGAGCACTCAATACCTTCTACTCTTGACCATGCCTCTGAACCAGAGCCACATTCTACTCAAATACACTCAGGTATGGAAAATTATGTTCATGAGAGTAATGCACCTGTTATTGATGATACTAATATTCCTATTGCCCTAAGAAAAGGAATCAGATCATGCACACATCATCCCATCAGTAGCTTTGTTTCCTATGACAGACTATCATCATCATACCATGCATTTGTCTCTTCCCTTGATAGTTTACAGATCCCAAGAACAATCCAGGAAGCACTCAAAGATGCAGAGTGGACAAAGGCAGTAAAGGCAGTAAAGGCAGAAATAAGTGCATTAGAAAGGAACAACACTTGGCAAATCACAGAACTTCCACATGGAAAGAAACCAGTAGGCTGCAAATGGTTGTTCACAATCAAATACCATGCTAATGGAAGTATTGAAAGACTAAAAGCTCGATTGGTTGCCAAGGGGTTTACTCAATCCTATGGGATAGACTACCAGGAAACCTTTGCCCCAGTAGCTAAGCTGAATACCATCAGAATACTACTATCACTGGCAGCAAATAAAGACTGGCCCTTACACCAACTAGACATCAAGAATGCATTCTTGAATGGTGAGTTGGATGAAGAAGTATATATGGAACTGCCACCAGGCTTGGAAACACATGAAAACTACAGAAAGGTATGCAAACTAAACAAATCACTATATGGACTCAAGCAATCCCCTTGGGCATGGTTTGATAAGTTTGCTAAGACAGTGATTCAGCAAGGTTACACACAATGTCAAGCAGATCACACACTTTTTGTAAGAATCTCTACAGAAAACAGAACAGCCATACTAATAGTATATGTTGATGATATTATTCTGAATGGAGACCATGAAGAAGAGCTGGACAGATTGAAGGCAAAGCTAGCTAAGGAATTTGAGATAAAAGATCTTGGTACCCTCAAGTACTTCCTTGGTATGGAGGTAGCTCGATCTAAAAAAGGTATATTTATCTCCCAACGAAAGTATATCCTAGATCTATTAACAGAAACAGGTATGCTGGGATGCAAACCTGCAGATACTCCTATGGATTCCACTAAGAAAAGAGGGGCAGAAACAACAGATGTTCTAGTTGACAAAGGGAGGTATCAAAGGCTGGTAGGTCGACTCATCTACCTCTCACTCACTAGACCTGACATTGGTTTTTCAGTGAGTGTTGCAAGTCAATTCATGAATAATCCAACTGAAGAACACATGGAAGCTGTGCACAGAATCCTAAGATACCTAAAAATGACACCAGGCAGAGGCATCTTATACAAAAAGAATGACACTAGGCAGATTGAAGTCTACACAGATGCAGACTGGGCAGGAGATGCAACAGACAGAAGATCCACCTCTAGGGTATTGTACTTATGTTTGGGGAAATCTAGTGACTTGGAGAAGCAAGAAACAATCAGTGGTCTCCAGAAAGCAGTGCAGAATCAGAATTCAGAGCTCTAGCACTTGGGATTTGTGAAGGAATGTGGATACTAAGGCTACTCAAAGAACTGAAACTCGAACCAACAGATCCTATCAAGCTGCTATGTGACAATCAAGCTGCTATAAGCATTGCTAAGAATCTTGTCCATCATGACAGGACCAAACACATTGAGATAAACAGACATTTCATCTCAGAAAAGATTGACAAAGGCATCATCCATCTAGACTACATCCCTACGAAATTGCAAACTGCAGACATCCTTACCAAAGCACTTCCAAGGCCTAACTTTGAAGAACTCAGTCACAAGCTGATTATGCACAACATTTACAACTCATCATCTACAAACTCAGCTTGAGGGGGAGTGTTGAAATCTGAATCAAAGTTAGGAATTTACTAAGATAGTCTTAGTAAATCAATATAGGAAATATGGAGTTATTCCTGTTTAGGAAAGATTATTTTCCTAGTTAAAGGTGTTGTCCTAGTTGAGTTCTAATTCCTAGAAGAGCTATTTAGTTAAACTCTAAGTCCTAGATGATGTATATAAATAGATAAGAATGTATTGTAAATACTAAGTGAAATAAGAAGAGAAATTCATTCTCTCTCACTCAAAATTTCACAACATCATAAAAAAGGGATTGACATAGCATTCTGCTGCCAGAAGCAAAGCATCGATAGCAGCATCATGACCTTCAACAGCAATCTCATTCTCTGAGTGTAGGTCCAAAGCCAAACGCTGGAATTCAGAAGCCCTAAGCTCACAATCACGGTAATTTATAAGTTGAAAATAGTCTGCTTGCAAGTTAAAGTATTCGGCAATGAAACCACAATCTAACACTAAGCCATTCGGTAACTGGTCAGCAATTTTTTTATTAATTACATGGTTCAGCTCTGAGTTGGCATCCTTGTGGTTAGAGTCCAAGATATGTTTGTTGGGACCACTTGAAACATTTGTCAGTACTATGGTCTGTAGCTCTTGAGGAGCCAAAAAAAGACTGAGATCTTCGAATATATCCATCTTTACACCTGTATCAGAAACATCCACCTCATCTTGGTTATTTGAATTTGAAGAATCTCCCCCTTGGCGAACCAGGGAAGCATGAGAGGAGGCAGTTGATGTTTCATGCTCATGGCTTTTAGAAACACAAGACTTGCAAAGATCAATTTCAGGAGGTAATTGCATGCGAGCTTTCTATCAATTTTCTTATTGGTGATTTTCAAGAAAAACAATAAAAGCTTGGTTTTACTTCAGAATAAGATTCTATCAATATCAAGACACTGGTATCTGATACCTAGGGGCAACTGATCCACGCCTTCATTCAAATTCCAAAGAAGGAAGAACAGCAGGCTTTTGCACTGCTGTACGGATGACATTGAGGGCAGTTACACAATTCTGCTCCTGCTTTTCTAGAAAAGTGAAAGAAACATCTCCAAATGCTATTGTGCTCTTCGGTGCATAGATGGCAGGATCGATAAAAGGCTCTAGCATCTCCGAAAGAAAGAGAATTCTGTGCTTCACTTCCTGAAAGTTACATCATAATGATAATAAGAATGCCTATTTTTTCTCTAGGAGTGGGAGTAATTAAGTTAAAATCCCTAGCTTTTCTTTTCCCAACTCGAGTTTTCTCCCCTGCACTATTTGAGATGGGCAAAAAATACACGCCACTATCAATGACAAGAAAAGTAGCAATCACTGCCACATTAGAATAATTAGGTGTGGGCAGCATTCAACAGTGAAAATCTCCACAGCAATTATGGAACACTAATCATTCATATTCAAGGCAGCATTCAAATTTAACCAATGAGTTTCTTGTCAAGTTTAGGGGCACTTGATCCACAAAACTATATACCAAACAAGTAACTCAAAATCATTAAAAACATGACTGGGTACCTTATACTTCCCTAGTATATCATCCATGTGCCCAGAAAGAGCCAGCACAATATATTTAAGGGCAGCACGGGCTTGAGCCAAAGAATGACGAGCACCCTGAAAAGCATAATGAAACAAACCTAAAACCTCCTATATACATGTGGAACAAAAGGTAGTCAGCAGCAAATTATGAAATAAATAGAAGAATAACCATGAATTGCATTAGCAATTTCCAGTACACATTCTTAAAAGTTTATCACAAATTTAGTTCTGCATACATAGCACATTGCACAAACATGAGTGGATACCATGAATATCTTAATATAAAGTAGAAAATGCAGCTATAGTATAAAATATGATAAATATATAGTGTTATCCAACAACAATCAACTTGATTAGGATTGCAAACCTCCCTCCCTAACAGTATCTAGTATTCTGGTTGATAAAAAAAATTAGGATTGCTTGTAAAAGCAGATCCAGCAAAGATATCTTGATTTGGAACAAACTGGTATTAAGTTGTAAGAGTCCATCACATTGATCTCCTGGACTCGGATATTTTACTTCAAAGGAATAGAGCAGTGAAAGCTAATGTGCATAAGTATATATTATCTGCTCAACAAATTGCATAAATACAATAATGCAAAGAGTGATAAACACACCTGAATTGTGCCCAAAAGGTCCTCTAGAAGCTCTATAGCTAGGTCAACCTGTATCATTATCAATTCAAATCAGGATATCATGAACAAATCAGTATACAAAATAAGAAATTAAAAACCAAACTGTAGGCTACTGGTGCAATACCAACCTTTGCAATGACCTGAGCCATCCAAGGAGCTAAGACACTCGAACACAGATCAATTAGAATGCACGCAGCCTTAGCCTGCAGAAGAAGTAAACCTTATGGTGGTTGATTCCTATGCGAGCACATCAAATTTCAAGGAAAGAGAGGAAAAGTACTTCTTAGAAGCCACTTCTCTAATACAGAGAGACAATTGAAATTATAGCACACACCGGTAAATTCTTCAAGTCCCATTTAGTGCCTTGAACCATCAACACAAGACAAATTGTGTTTGGGAATGTAAGAGTTGGGAAAAGACAAGTTTGGAGCCCAAACATACACTCAGTTTTTGATGAATTCCAAAACCATGATTTTGGAATTTAGAAAACAATGAAAACATGGTGTTGGAAAATTCACAATTTGGTGCTTTTAAAAAACCAAGCAAAGATGCAGCACATTTGTTGCTTAGCAAGTTACTAAAAAGGTAAAAAAATCATTTCAGATTTGCATCTGAATGGCCAAATTATATATATGTACCCACTTTATAATTTCAATTCAGCCACTCAATCACCTATGTCTATGTAAACTTGATGAGAAACCCAAACTATAAATGCAGCATATTTGTAACTTTACATGTTAATAGAAAGGTAAAAATGCCCTTTAAGATTTGCATCTGAATGGCCAAATTATGTACAGGTGCAGCCACTTCATAACTCCAATTTTGACATTCACAGTGTTTATGTAAGCTTTGATGAACAAAGAGCTTATATGGTAACTTCTCTCTCGGTTAAATGAAAACAAAAGGCTGACATATTACAGAGAAAAGAGAGGTCACATGCTATGAGGATACGAAAAGCAAATTGTGAATGACGAACATGTGATGGTGAAAATGATGATAAATATCCAGCACAGGCGTGAAGAAGTGGGTGGTACAATGTTGAAGACGATGTAGCTACAATCTGCAATCATAGCAATCATAACCACAGTGGTAAGCACAATACAATCTTGAAATAGTTTTCCAGGAATATCACACAGCACAAAAAAGAATGACAGATTAAAAAGTTAATGATAGCAGCAACTGTAACCTGAGAAAGGGCTTGCTGCACAAAAGTCTGTTTCCATGGAGAAAAGTTGTCATCAAAATTATCACCAAGGCTACTCACAGATGGACGAAGTGCTAAAGTATCACAAAAGAATATGCCAAATTCAGCAAGGCAATCTTAAGAAAGTTGGGTGAACAATGGTTTTAAATTATTGAAGATGAACATAATGGAATATAACAGAATTGAAAACCAACTACTGCATAGCCAGCAATTAAATGACCTTCTCATAATAATGTAATAAATAAATGGTAGGTTTAGATTACACCAGGAGTAATTCATGAGTTTACATCATTACATAACTTCCTGTAAAAATCTACTGCCCCAAGCCAGCACTAAATTTAATGTTCTGTCGACTATTTTCTTATTGTGGGTGTTGATTTTCAAATATGATGCTTTAAAGTATTCCATTTATCTTATAAAAATTTCTTTTCTAAGAAAATAATAAGTTTTGAGGAGCTATGCAAGTCATGCTCCAATTGGCATCTGAAGATGTTAGAAATTAAGAAAATGATTTACATTGCTTATAGATCAAAGCTAACAGTTAGATAGACAAAATACTAATTGCATAACGAGTTTTACACAGCAGTTTGACTCTTT
This sequence comes from Salix viminalis, assembly GCA_029228465.1. Lineage (NCBI taxonomy): Eukaryota > Viridiplantae > Streptophyta > Magnoliopsida > Malpighiales > Salicaceae > Salix > Salix viminalis. Next base: position 7,516,251 of record CM055438.1, on the reverse strand, counting down.
CTCCAGTAAATAATAATCTTAGGCTATTACTTAGTAAACTAATAATTAGAGTTTGACAAGATAATACCAAGGAATACTCAATACATACGAGAATAAGATAACCTCCAAGCAGAGTATTATTATTCTGGAAGTTATACGAGAGAATATGGAAACTCAGATGCTAAAACAACTACAAGTTAAGAAATTCTGGTACACATGGTCGTTATGTTGATACTTGACCTGGAAGCAATGCCTGTACAAGTGGTAAAGCGGACCAAAATTCAGAAGTGCTCTCCGCCAATTTGCGGCAAAGCAAAGGCTGCAAAATACACAGAAATTTAAAGAAAAATCACTCATAAGAACATAGCAAAAAGAAAGACATCAGATAATGCTTGCTTAAAGGGTATTGTATCAGTAAAACTGGAATCAACCTGTGACGCACAAGCATAAAGAACATGTAAAATGCCTTCTTCCACCACCCCTATATCAAGGACACTAAGAATGCTAGAGTCCCAATGATCATGAGGTATCTGGAATTCTTCTCCAAACAAGCTTGAGTAATCAAGAAGAGGAACAGGATTAGATAATTCAGATTTTGAAGTCTCATCCATGACAGATGTAACATCACTGGCAGTGGTTGATGTTTCTGGCACTGCAACAGGCTCTATAAGCTTATGCAGGATTCTAGACACCTAAAATAAAGGGAATTTATCAGTAAGTTAAAATGTAGTGTCTGTAAGTTGAGACAATAAAGCACTAATGTGTATAGAGGCTACGATAGATTCATCACCATTCTGCAAACAGTGCCCAGATCAGATTCTTTATATGTCTTTCTCAGAAGCACAAAAATGACATCAGGTCGGAATACCATGGAACTAGAAGTTGATGTGACAAAGGAAGAAGAGCTCCGTGATTTTCTTGGCTGCAAGGGAAAAAGGTCAGACACACCACTCCATTCATAGAAAAATTAAGAGAGAGAGAGAAAGTCCATTTGAAATTCAAGGTACAATGGCAATGCTTAAAACAAGATCAATCAGAAAGATAGTAGAAAAACAACACTGAAAAAAGGCTCATCCAACAACATTCAACCCTATATATATGAACATGTAGCTTCTCAATCCTTCAGGAAACTTGAAGCTGTTGATCTGTTGACTGACTATGCACATCAAGCCAAAGCAAAACATAACAGATGACAAAGAAACAAGAATATCAGATGCTACCTCAAAGTTAGAAGAAACGGTTAAGGAAGATGATGGTTGGTTGCTCTTAAGAACATCAAGATCAGATATATTGCCTGAACATCTCGCAGTTTCTCTGTAGTATCAACACAACAATAACCATTGAGTTAGATTACTGCCATGATATGTGAGTGTGTCCAAAAGGAAAAAATGCATACTGAAGATGTTCCAAGTGCAAAAGAAACAAAAAACCATCAGAACCAAACCCCAAGGAAAAAAATAAAAGATAATTGTAAGCAAAATCATTATATACAGGAAGATTTGCCAAGAAGCAGATGAATGGTGCTACAAGATAGGACAATAATTGGGTGTGCCAAACTTGGGATGTCTTATAATTCACAAGGAAAATGGAATCCTTTTTTTGTGAGACTTCCAGGTGCATGTACTCGGCAATAGGCTTTGTAGCAAGACAGTAAATAGAATCCAGACATCTACAACTACTTTAAAAATCTCCAACCATAATGATAAGCTCAATTAGGGTATAATTCTTCAAGAATGAAGTTCCTACGTATACATGAGGTCGAAGAGGATAAGGACACTTCTAGGCTCGTCCCCAACAGCACAACCATCCGTTCTTTCCACAATGCCAGGGCAATCCAGAAAAGTGAACATAATTAACCTTTACTCTCATCTGCTAGAAATGAAAATCTGTGTACCATAACACATAAATAAAACAGAGAAGACCAATACTAGCTCAAATGGCTATTATTCACTCTAGTCAAGGCAGCAGTAATAGAAAAAATAATAACAATTACAATAATAAGTATAATTTATTTTCAAATCCTTAAAAGTTTTAGTTTGATGAAATTTAAGTTCATCTACTTCTAAAACCACGGAGTAGTTCCTAACATCTAACGATGCAATTAAATCTGCCAACCTCCATACTCCAACTTTCCTGCTAAAATATGTGCACCACAAAGAATATTATAATGGTTCTACAACGACATCATCTAAATTTTTAAATGTGCCAAACTTTAGGAACTTAAAGAAAAACAGCTAAAATTAAATTGAATAATCCCTTAAAAGGAAAGGAAGAAGAAAACCTCATACCAAGTGATTCTTTACAAATTAATGTTCCACACTTTAACTAAGGGGATTTCTGTGGAAAGCACTTTAATTGCATGAAATTGTTTACTGTCAAGTTCCTCATTTGGATTTTGACTACTTCTATTTCATTTATTTATTTATTTTCATGAAATTCAACATTAAATTTACTTTTGGATTATAAGTGAAAAATCTGCATTTACAATTCAACTCTCACATAAAGCTTAGCTATTTAAAGTTGTGAAGTGGAACACACTAAAACAAGCGACAATAGTTGGGGTTGAATATGAAAATTTTTATCCTGTAGAAGCACTATCTAGAGCTTGAAAAACATTTCAAGAAGATCTCTAGTTGACCTTACCCTTGGTCGTCCCCAAAATTTAAACTAGATAACACATGCATAGCAATAAGTTTGATAGTACTTTTAATTGTTCAATTATAAAAGGGAGTAGGGGCTGGTTGAAGAGTTTTGGGCTAAGAGGAGGTAAGCCTTTTGGGATGTAACCTTCTATTACTAACCACAACTTCAGATTTGACAACTGTCATGACATAGTTATCTCATAAATAAATCTTATAATTAAAGAGGAATCAACTTTATATTGCTCTTTTGACAAGGAAACAAGAGATAGGAGTTAACTCTTATGGTTTAGATTTATTTGGACTAGCTCTTTCTTCAAACTAAGAATTTTCCAACAATGTACAACATAACTGTGATTCTATTGCTTTTGCAAGCTATGTTACAAATTCAGCTCAAGTCTTAAAGAACTTCATCTATTTCTTTCTTTAGGATAAGAATAGTCTAACTAATTAAAATATTAATGTAAAAATTATAAATTAATTAAAGAGAAAGTTCAACAACAATGTACAACATAATTGTGATTCTATTGTTTTTGCAAGCTATGTTACAAATTCAGTTCAAGTCTTAAACAACTTCATCATTGTTGGAAACATGCAACATAAATCTGTACTTACCTAATGACATAAGGTCTTTAAATTCCCCTGAGTTGTTGAAGAAGTGTATTTGGGTAGACTAGTGGAGAGCTTCTAAAAAAGGAAAAAAAAAATCAAATGTGAGCATATTTGTATAGAGCCAAAGAGGAAATTGGGGTCGGCCCATGTTGACATAACCTGAAATGAGCGAGGTCCATGAGACCACATTTGGTTCAGGCATTTCATCGAACAGTTGGTGTGCATACTCAATCCCTCGTGATCTCACCTAAGGAGTCAAGTAGATGATTAGTGGTGATAGTATCGTTTAAAAGGCCAAAGTTGAACAAATTTGCGTGTCTTGAGATTGCAGAAATGAAATGCTTACAGTTTTTAAGTTGTTGAATGATTTGAACTGCTCTTGCTTGATGATAACTTGACATTTATTTATTGGTGCCTCCTGCAATGTCATCCCTCTTCCATACCTTTCTCCTACAAATACTTGCTGGAGTTCTAACTCGTGGCTTTTATATATATTTTTTTTTATTGGTATGGGATGAAGGAATTTGAAAAGACACCCTCCAACTCTTAGAAAATTAGTCATGAGTAATTAATCATCAAAAAAAAAATTGAATATACTCTCCAAAAAATAAAACATTATGTATTATACATGCTCACATATATATTTTATCTGAAACAAACTTCATTTACCTACAGAATACCATGAATGTTGGATAAACTTGAAAACTTTTAGTCACAGACCACCTAGCTAAGAAGTATTATTGAAGTAACGGTAGTATGTAGAGGACTGAAATAAACATGAATGCAGTGTTATTGTCAGCAGAAAAATTCACACACTAACTTGCCATAAGTATCATAAATTTATCTATACAATCTACATATCCGGAAAAAAAAAATCACGAGTTCACATAGCAGAAACAATCAAAATTCCACACATGTTTCAGCTCATCAATCAAAGTGGTCCAAGCAAACCAGAGTTACAGCTTCCCAAGTAGCTAAATTATCTAAAACAATAGTTCTTACTTCCAAGTCATCCATTAAAGCAATATTCTTTGATGCATAACAGCATCTTCACCTCCATAATTACATTGCTATAAGAAACAATTCAAGCCATGTTCCACTAAACCATCGTAGGCAAGAAGCAATTAAGAAAAACTAGAAACATAGTTATGCAGAAATCACATGATCATAACACAGATAACTCACATAACACGCACAAGGCAGGTCCCTTGTTCTTACAATAGCCTGCAAGGTTGGTCACCTTAGTAATTAGTTGAAAAATCCACACACAAACAAGCTAGAAAGTATTATTGAAGTACCAACAGCATCTAAAGTCTGAGATGACTACAAAAGCAGTATTAGTGTGGCAGCAACATGCAAGCTGTAACAAGTAGGCTATCACTCTTCCGACAGCAAAAATCCCACCTCATGACTCTTGTTGTACAGCCAAACAGGAATCATACTCCCTTGATTATCTAAGCCCCCCACCCCAACCCCACCTTGTTTCTGACTAAAAGTTCATTTACCTAATGATGGCATAATTTGTGAACATGCAAGTAAACTAGGTCATGTGGCACGATTGTGTAGAGTTCAATATATTGGGCTCGCGTCTTTCTGTCTTCCTAATCGCATGAATTAAAAGAGAGATTTGTGGTAATTTCTCAACAAAAAAAAACACGCGCGAGAACAAATTAATGTTGAGATATCAAGATTGCACTGATTATCTTAAAACCTTATCTAAAATCTATCTGAGCACATTGAAAAACTCTCATCAGAAGAAAAAATCAGAACCTTACAAAAGATAATAATCAAGATCGATATAAAGATAGCCCGTGAACTAACCTTGTCTTTATCATCAATGCCATCTCCAGAATTATCCTAAACCAAGACCACCATCTCCGCCACCTCCACGAGAGAACCAGTAAGCCGCGATCAAAAATATCACAACCATCAATTAGTTTAAACCAATCCGCCTCGCAGTGTCACCTCTCTCTCTCTCTCTAATTTTCGTCGATAACAAAGATGAATTAGGGCGTTAAATAATATGAGAGAGCGAGAGAGAGCGCTTTGAAGAGTCATGTCCGATCAGGAGGCACGTATCGAAGGGGAAGTCCGGAGAGAAAGGGTTTTTCTTCTGTTTTTAAAGTTTTCTTGGAGAGGGAGACAGTATCCGTTGATGTTAATAGCAACGGGAAGACAGCACAGCACAGGAAATTATAAACAACGGTGGTCTTTTATTATGATGTATTTGCCCTTGGTTGTTTTGGGTAATTACGGGATTTCGGAATCCTTAAATAATATGGTATGGCTGTTTTGGAGGGTAATTTTGGGAGAGGGAGCTCAGCAGGCTTCAGTATTTTGAAAATAATAAGTACAAAAATTACTACAGTATAAATACATGGTTAGATTTCAACTTTAAAAATCAATGGATTACTTGATTATTTTAAAATCAATTTTTTTTTATTTCCATTCATCTCACATCAACTATTTTTCTCTTGTCTATATTTGACGAATTATGGATATGTTTACTTTCATAAAATAGTTTTTTTTTAAATACCGTCTCTAGTTTGTTCTTTATTCTAAAAAATAACATTTTATAAAAAACCTAATTTTTTTATTCATGCACTTATTACAAATATACATATATTTTTATGTGAAATATTTTTTAAAGCAAAAATTAATTATGATTGTAAAAACAAGTGTCAAATAAAAACTAAATGAACATGAAACGATCATTTTCACGCACCTATATAAAATTATAAGAATAGTACATTTGAAAATATAATATCAAAAGTACAATAAAAAATAAATGGAGGTTTTTTTCTCATTTAATATTAATAAATTCTACATAAGACTAATATATTATTATTCAT
>CM055438.1:7477580-7509669 GCA_029228465.1 Salix viminalis | reverse complement strand
TCAACACCAAGTGTAATCATGTCAACGATCCATTGGAGGTGCCAATTGGGCCAATCACAAGAGCTTAAAGATCCATTGGAGGTGTCAAATTTTATCCTTGCTGTTTTAAATTTTTTAACCAATGAAATTAAATTTTATTTTACAAAATTGAATATTAATTACTTATTGTTGTGATATTTTTTGGCATAAAAAAAAACTATGTAAAACGTAAACTAAAACTAGTTAAAAAGTTTAAAATTGAGCAAACATGGTATGGAATGATGATCCTTGTTGTTTAAAATTTTTTAACCAATGAAATTAAATTTTATTTTACAAAATTGAAAATTAATTACTTATTGCTGCGATATTAAGAAACAATGAAAGAAATATAGTATTTTACCGTTTTCTTTTAGTTTACTAAATAATAATATATGATATTAACATTAATATAAACCAGTAAGGCATTTTAGTGTGTTGGAACTATTCACATGACTCCATGCATTATGGATTGAAAGTCCATCCATAATGCAATTTTTTTATTGTTCTTGGGTGCATAAACATGTGGTTTGATCCTTGTAGTTTTTATTTTTTTCTATTTCGGTCCATGTAATTTTACATATTTATATTTTGATCCTCAAACTCTATTTTTGCCACATTTTAGTTTCTACATGCTAAGAAAATAGAAAAAGGAACCTATTAGAAAGAGAGAGATGAGATAGAAGGAGATTATCTAACAACATTCTAAAAGGTTTGTCTTCGTATCATTTAATCCATCTTAGAAATGGAAGTTCAATGATGAATAGATCAGGATTTATAAATGTTTTTTATTCAATTTAATTTTAGGGTTTTAGATTAATTTAAAGGTATTTTTGGGTTAGAACTAAAGTTATTGTGGTTTTTGCTTCTTTTTTTGTTATAGTGCATGAATTTGATTGATTTTTTTTTATTTAATTATGCCTTTGATTAAAAAAAAGTACTGAGTGATTTGTCGCTGCTGTACTGGGCTTTTTTCTATGTAGAAAAATAATTTATTTTTTAAATGTTATAATTAATTATTTTAATATATAATAAATAAATTTGTAATAGATAAAATATATTAGAAATAAGTATTTTTTCTGTCTAAAAAAAGAACAAGTAGTGATCGAAATGGGAAGTGGTTCAGTATATTTTTTTTATGAGTTGTCTTTTTTTTCCCCTAGTAATATTAGATCTGAAATATTAGAAATAAATTTTTTTTTGAAGAAATAAACTTAAAATTTTTTGTGTGCTATAAGTAGTTATTTTAATATTTCAATTGGTAAAATTATAATATATAAAATATGTTAGAAATGATTTTTTTCTCTCTATATATTTTTTAGGCACTAATATTAAATAAATATTAAAACATATAATTAGTTTAACGTATTTATAAGGAAAAAAAACCTAAAAAATAATCATTATCATTATTTTGAATGTTTCATGTAGACTTTTTTTTCGATGTAGGAAATTGAATGATTTTATACATGTTTTAACTGGTTATTTTAATATTTTAAATTAAATTAATAAACTTTAATACCGAAAAATATTAAGGATTTGTATTAAATTTGAATGGAAGGATAAAATTGAAATAATTCAAAACTTTGATACCAAAAAATATTAAGGATTTCAAACCAGTTCAAAAAATTCAAAGAATGGGGACCTAAATAAAACTATAATATATAATCAATTTCAGGTTGAATGACCCAATGAAAATAAATCAAAACCTATATAATGACATTAAGGACCGGAAGAAACAGTTGAAAGCTTCGGGCACTAAACAGAAATATCACAATAAAGAGTCAGTATTGACGTGACCGGTAAACCCGAATGAATCGAATCAACTCGAACCAACCCAAAAAAATAGAGCATTATCATTTGTCAGTCCATAGTGATTTGTGTCACGGTGAACATAGATAAAAAAATAGAGACTATTTAGAAATAGATTTAAAAAAATAAAAAGAATTAAAATAAAGAATTAAAAGTATATGGGCTTAAATAAAAACAAAATATGTTAATAATTTAAATGGAAGGATTAAATTGAAAAAAAAATTAAAAGTGCGATAATGAAAAAAAATAAATAATTATTTTATTTCTTGATTTAGTTTTGATGCCTTTATTTTTTTCAGTAATTTTTTGTATAATTTTAAATAATTTATTTGTATTTATGTATCTATACTCTTAGTTCTGAATTTTAATTTTTATTAGAATTTTTTATTTGTATTAGTAGGTCGATTGTTTTGCTTAGATATATAGCATTATAAAAAAAAATCTAAGACTATTAATATGTTTTTTGCATGTTAAAAAAAATTGTTTATAGGTACGGTGAAGTGGATGGCAAGTGGCTTGTATATTTTTTTCACTCGTAGATAAATTGCCCTAATTTTCTACCCGTTTAGCTCACGATCACTTCAGTATATTTTTTTTTGTTTATGTGATGTTAGATATGAAATATTATACATAAGAAAACCGCAGAAGTCAACCTTAAAGAAAAAATAAAATGAACTCGATGAATTATTTCGATTATAATTGTCATTATTATTATCATGATTGTTAAATTGTCATAATTATTGTAGCTGTCATTATAAATATTATTATAAATAATTTATATTATGACTATTATTGTTCATACTATCGATGACATGAATTTCGGAATATTGATATTAATTATATATTTTTTTTAAAAAAACCTAGGGAATTTATTTATTTATATATTATATATATATATATATATATTTTAAGATGCTAATATTAAATAGATATCAAAATACATAATTAGTCTAACATATTTATAAGAAAAAAACTTACAAATAATCATTATCATTATTTTGAATGTCTTATCTATAATTTTTAACACCTAAAAATATTAAGAAAGAAGCCATTAAAAAAACACAGAAAATGAAAAACATTATTCATCTCAAAAAATCCTTTTTTTGCTGGCATGAAGATTCGAACTCCCGCGCCCCGCTTCGCGGGGGCGCGGTCTTACCGCTCGGCCAAGCGACTTGGTTGTGCTATAGTAGGATAGAAACATTACTTATATAATTAAATATTTTAAAAGCAATATTCGAAAACCAATTTGTTGGCTGTAAGACTCGAACCCTCGTCTGTTGGGAAAATGGCGCGCGCGTTAACCACTCGGCCGAAGGACTTGATTGTGCTGTTTTTGTATAGAAATGATACTTATATTATTTAGTAAACGCACTATTCAAGTCCACAGTGCTTATGAGTCTGCGTGAACAGTGATAAATTACACAGTATTTCCGCGTTATGGTTTAGCTGTATAGATAATATGATTGTAAATGTTAGTAGTGATTATAAATGTAGTAATTTAGGGTTTTTTTTTATTTAAGTGTTAGTAGTGATTATAAATGTAAAAGGGATAATAGTTAAATAGTCATGGTAATTGTTATGAGATAATAATGTTTATATTAGCTATAATTGTCAATGATAATTATAATAATACTAACGAGACAATGGCTATACACACACACATGGAGGTTGTTAGTTTTTTTTCATTATATTTTAATTTTAAAATAAAGGAAGTTGACTTAATTAAAGAATTGGTGGTGATATTTTATTACTATTTGAGATAAAAAAAAATAGTGGGGACATTAACTTGTTTCATTGAAAAACAAAGATATAAACATAAATATAAATCTATCCTAGGATAATTTTGAAGTAAATTTTTGTATTTTTAAAATAGAAAATACATAAAAGACATGTCTTTAGACACAATATTTATTATTTTTATCCCTAAAATATCCATGAAAAAAACTCTTAATTCTAAATTTGTTCAACTAAAGCAAACAAGGATAAAAGTAGTTATTATTGTAGCTTTGAAACCCGATCCAAAAAAGAACTAGGTCACGGGTAGGGAAAATCAACCCATTTTTTCTTAAATAATCAAAACAACATAATATTGATTAAAAAAAAGTCAACATGATTTGACCTTATGTCGATCTGGTCACATTTCGACCCAAGTTTTTGATAACATAGTCAAGTTTGGTCAATACTTTCTCTTTTTTTCTTAAACTCGAATCGATTCAAATCCCATGTTGACCCTCTTCATCGATTTTAGTTTTATAACATAGGTTATTATACTAGTAATAATTGTAGCACCTCATATGAACTACTGGTGGAAAAAAATATGTAATTATTTTTTAAAACATGTAAACTTAATATCTAATTGACTATTTGGGTATTAAAAAGAACTAAAACCCTTTGGGAAATTGTTGAAGCTCCAAATCCATTGTCACTGTTCACTAAAATAGTGTAATGACTTTTTGCCCCTCCACCCAAAATATTTAAATCATGGTTTTAAAGGCATCGAGGTCTTTTGGCATGGCCCATATGTCGTTGTCAAGTAGATCGGGCATAAATAAGTATTTTCTCATTTTGACTGCATAGTAAAACACCTAAAATACCCTTAAATGAGAAGAAAAAAATTAACATAGGATCAAAGGGTATTTTAATTTTTTTCTATAATGATTCTTTTGCTATTATAATTTAAGCTAATAGGCACTTTGGTATTTGCATGAATATAAAAAATAATAAAAACTTAAAATGCACAATAAAACTAGGAAAAATACCTGTAAAATAAATTAAAAAATTTAAGCATGAGGTCAATACGTGTTTTTAGTTTTTTATGATTTTTTAATTACAAAGTCAACTTAAATACAATTTTATATTTGGATAAATATTAAAAAAGTAGGTGAGCAAGGGAGGTGCCCACACCTTTCTGGTAGCTCATGCAACATCTATTAACATCAAGAAATGACCTTTTGTTGTGTTTACTGTAAACACCCAAAATATATATATATATATATATATATATATATATATATATATATATATATATATATATATCTTTAGCATTTGTCGATTTCGTGTGACGCGCAGAAAAATCGTAAAGGAATGCGACCAACATCAATATTCCGTAATTAATTTGCAACGAGATGAACTTGCAAAAACTCAAGGAATGAATTAAAAGATGAATAAAACAAGTTGAGAGAGGGGTGAAATTGAAATAAATGAAAAGATTATGATTTAAATTATAAGAAGAGAAGAGATAGGGTAAAAAGAAAACATTTAAAGGAAATGGGGGGCCTTAGTGCAATAAGAGAAATTGAGGAGTATAAATACCCCTCTTTTCTCTCATTTCCAGCAAAAATGTGAGGGACAAAGGGAAGGAGATTGTGATATTTTCTTGCTCAATTGAAGAAGAATTTTGAAGTGAAAGTGAGATTAAGGGTTACTAAAACATTCAAACATCAAAAATCCAAGGATTTGGAACATTATTGGAAGAAGAAAGTGGAAGAAAACAAGGAGTGTTTGGCCGACAACTGTAGGAAGAGAAAGAGGAGAGGAGAGTATTTTGATTTCACAAGATATTAGGATCTTGAATCTCTCTTGGTATGTAATTCTTATATGCATCTAAAAGATTCTTTACTTTATGGTTAAATTGCATGATTTTTCTTTATGAAATTTGGGTTAGGGTTCTTGAAAATTTGGGGAAATGTGGAATTGTGTGTAATTGATGAATGTGGCATGAAATAGGATGTGAATGTTGTGTAATAAATGGTTGAGCATGAAAAGAATGAGGGAAGTCTTGTTTTCCCAAGGCCAATTTTCGGTCAAATGCATGTGTTGCAGAAATTAACAACTTGACAGATTCATGTCTCGACTTTGAGAGAGAATTTGAGTAGGAAAACAAAGTAATTAGGATCGGGTTCCTTCTTAGGAGTTGTAGTTATGGATGTCTACTATCCAAGGAAACTTGTTTCACTTAATTTGGAATTTTATAACTCTAGTTAAGGGTCACCTAACGTGACTGTGCAGGGCAGACTGTGCAGAACAGCAGGTCTGTCACATTTGAGATGCATTTCGTAAATTTTGGGGGCCGAAATGGGTTTTATTCCCTGAATAAGAGTTGTAGCCCTATATGTTAGCTTTCTAACAAGATAAATTTTGTACAAAACGGAGTTCTACAACTCCCGTTATAGTGAAAAATATGGGCAGAGGTCAAAATCCGGCCTCTGTTGGCAGCTTTGAGAAAAAGGGGAAAAGAGGTGGGAGGTCGCGAAACGATGAAGGGAGATGCATTAAAGGAAAAGAAATAATTTATGTTTGAAAATGGGTGCTTATAATGATATTTGTTTTACGATAAAAGTTATAAAAGAATAACAAATGTAAAGGCATATAGAATTGTTTTCGGTGGGATTGTTACAACATGCGTGGTGTACGTTCACTGCTGAAGTGTGTGTGTGTTTTGCAGCGAATTGTGATTCGCTGCCGAAGCAATGACAGCCTGTAGTGAACCAGTTTTCACGAGCTAGTTTTCGTGAACCAGTTTTCGTGAGCAGTCTTCGCGAGCCAGTTTTCGCGACCAGTTTTTGCGAACCATTTTACCTCGAATTTGTATTTTCTCTCATTTTTTTGACACAAAAGAGATATGATTCGGCTCCGAAACTATTCAAATTTTTCACCGTGATTTTTTTACCGATGCCAACCCTTTTTATTTTATTTTTGTTATTTTTATTTTATTTTTGTTATTTTTATTTTATTTTTGGTAAGATTTGGGGAATAACCCAAAATTGGGTTATGACAGATCCTTAGCCTATTCATGCTACAAGTATTGGAATTATAAATGTACTAGAGACCAGAGGCTCGAGGACCTTAAATATGTCTTTGGATGGGATTTATGAAATGCTTATAAAAGCTAGATATAAGAAGAGTAGTTATAATAATGGGTTGTGAATAAATTGTGTTGCAAGTATCACAAAAAATCCTATTATAAAGTGATACAGATGCTAACTCAATGTACTTTAATAATTAAAGAGATAACGAACAAATAGATACTTATATTAGATGAACATAACAATAACACAAAAGCTTGTTGAGTATAGTTTATTGCCAATGTAAGTTGATTTTTGTCCAAAGCCCCAAGGGATGAAAGTAATGAGAGCTATAATTCATTGCCATAAATAATGGGTATTCCTTTTAAAACACATAATCAAAACATGTTTTTCATACAGATACTGAAGGCTTGACTCGTAGTGGAAGGTGTTTTACCTCTAAGGAACTTGAGAAGCAAAGAAAAGCTAAAGGGTAAAGAGGTAGTTGAATTATATAAGGAAATTAACAAGCATGCAATTTAAAAAGAAACTAATGAGTTCTTGAAGTTGATAAAACACAAGTATAATGTCGTTAAAAAACTCAAATGAACTTTTGTTAGGATTTCGCACCCTCCGCGAGAGCGCAGCGTCGCGATGACCTCTCCCCATGAGCCGAGGAATTCATGTTAGAGTTTTATCTTTATTTTTGTGAAAAAAGGGAGTCGCCACCTAGTATTATGGTTACTAGGAAACCTAAACTGGTCTTTCAAAGATTCTAAGGCAAGGAACTGGTAGCGTAAAGGAAAGGTTTTAGCACCCCTAGTACACCCTCCCCTAGGTAAGTTGCTTGGTGTTTTGGTTTGCCTTATGATTGCTATGATATTGATCTTTCTAAAATATATTGGTTAAGTGATGATGACATATTATTCCCGTAAAAATATTTTGGATGTTTACCACCTTAAGGTTTCTTTATCCAAATATTTACGGTGAATAACAATGAATTATTCTCGCTAATATTTTGTATATTAACCCCTTTAGGATTTCTTTACCTAAATATCAACAGTGAATAATAACGAATTATCCCCACTAATATTTTGGATATTAACCTCTTTAGGATTTCTCTACCCAAATATTAATAGTGAATAATATGAATCCCCAAAAACTAAGATTTTGATATTTTTGGAATATTGGCCAATACCCTTTGGATTTTACAAACATGTTGTAAAATCCAAAAATACGAGAAAACAATTTTTTTTGTTTACAAAATCCATGCTAAAACACATTTTTTTATTTAAACTCTTAATATTTTTTTTGGGAAATGAATTTTTCAAGATATGTTAGCGTATTGGTGTATATACGAAAACAACATATTTTATGTTTTTTTTTAAATGGAACTTTTTTAAAGAAAATAAAATAAAATAGATTGGGCTTGGCTCGACCAAGTTAGGCCAAATGCCCACCTCTAATGGGTTGGGCTGGACCCGGCCCAGCCCAACAACCAAATCACGTGAAGTGAATTAATTTACTCAGTTCACTTCCAGTGAGCGATAACGAGTGGTCGGTCGACCACGGCGAGAGGGCACCTGCCATTGTCGCCGGGTAGAGGAGGTCGAGGTGGTTGTCCCTGTGGTGGTGGCGTCGAAAATGGTAGCTTGTGATGGCCGGGAGGAGCTCCTGAAGTGGGCTGACTGTCGTCTGCTGTTCCTGCTGCTCCTCGTTGCTGGCGCTGGAGAAGAAAAGTTGAGGCTGACGGGGAGCTTCTGGTGTGGGGGAGAGAGCTGGCTGCTGCTGGAGATGGCGAGGGAGAAGATCGAACTGGTGGTTGTTCTAGTGGAGGAGAGAGAGACGCTGGGCTGGTTGAGAGAGAGAGAGAGTTATTGCGACGAGGGAGGGAGAGCTTCCGACCAAGAGAGCTGGTGGAGAAGAGAAAGAGATTGACGTCTATGTAAATTTTCTCTTCTATTCGTAAATTTTTCTCTTCTTTGTTCGTTAATTTCCTCTATTTTTTGAATTCCCTCCTCTGTTTTTTTCTTCTCTCCTCTCTATTTTTTGAATCCCCCTCCAGTGTTCGTCGTGCATGGCTTCCTTTTATAGGTGCAGGAGGCAACCGCTGGGTTACCTCCTATTGCAGCACGCCTGAAAACATGGTTGTCGATGGCGTGCAAGTGGCTTGTCGGCAGCTGTGCAGGCGATGACGTGCGCTGTCTGTTGCTTTGGGAGGTGTAAGTGCAGTTTGGTCCCTCAATTTGTAATTATTCTAATTGCACCCCCAAGTGGATTTAAACTTATGATTTTATGCAATTACACTCCCGTCAGAATTTCAATATCAGCCTTGACTTTGCGCGCCTTTTTTATTTTGGTCCTTGATTTCTGTTTGCGCGGGTTAACCCTCAATTGACCATTAGACTCTCAATTCATTCAATTTGGCCCTAATTTCACATAATTGGCTTAGAAAAATTCAAATTGGTCTCCGAAAATTCCAATCTTATCAAATTGAACCCGAATTAAGTTCAAGAACTTGATTTTTCATCAATTAAGCTCCTAATAAAATTAACTTGACCAATTTAAAATATAATCAAGTCCTTGCACTTCATTAAATCCTTCAATTGGACCCTAAATTAATTCTCCAACATAATTACACTTTTAAATTGGCCAACGATTAAATCAAATTGGCCCATAAAAATATAATTATATCTTTAGACTTAATTTTTATGCAGATTTATCCAACAATAAATTACTTTAGCCTTGAATATGTATTTTCCTTCATTTTTGGGCTCAAAAGAGGTACGATTGAGCTCTCGAGAACGTCCAAAATTATAACCTTTTATCTTTCCTGCCGACATCAACCCTCTTTATTTTTAGGTATGGAAAGAAGGGAAAAACAAACAAGGTAGCTTAAATAACCATATGAATCTATGAGAGAGTTAAAATAAATCGAAGGTGCAGAGAAAAATAATACAAAATTATTTAGAAGTCTATAGGATTCGTTTAGACAAATTTAAAGTTGTTTAGGAATTTATTACCTGAAGATGTAATCTTCTTTTGCTTTAAATAATTCTTTAAAGGTCGGGTTATTACAAACCATAAATTTTCCAATTGTTCAACCTCTAACGGTAATCCACATGAACCAAGAGTATTAGCTCTCTATTATGTAACTTACATAATTACTCTATAAAAAATAAAATGCATAACTTACTATACTATTTATATAACAAAACCTTATAAATTGACAAAATATCAATTTGTCCCTTAATATTCATATTTTAATTCAAGATTTTACTAATTAACTCAATTAAGTCCATACTTAATTTTTCTAGATTTAAAAAATATAATATTTGTATTAATTATATTCTAGTTCTTAATTTATAAAATATATTTTAATCAAGTTATACTTAATTGAATCATCCCAGTTTAATTTTTGATTAATAGTTCTTAATATGTGTGGATCATTAAGTTCATAATAAGTTGACCCAAATATAAATTCCAATTCTAATTAAATAAATTAAATAATTTAATTTACTATCAATTCAACAATTGATTAATTTATATTTGAAAAGCAGTACATCGTCTAGCAACGTATCATGATCCCTCAAATATTCCAAAAGTCATTAGTGATTTGACTTAACCTTTTAATTACTAGTTTGTTTTTATTGAAATTAATATCATTTAATCAATAATATTTTGATTTAATATTAAAGTATAAAATATGTTTGTCATGTCAAATCATGTTTGTTCTTGTATAAAAACCTGGGAAGCCATTTTATTTTATTTTTTCCCTATAAGAATATTTTTGTGCTAATCAAAAGGACAAGACAAAAATGATCATGGAAAACAATTTATTTATTTTTCTTTTTAAGGGTAATTTAGTTTAAGAAAAAAGTTGCTCCCGATGAATTTCAGTCATCAAATTGCACTCAAAAGTAAGTTCATTAATGTTTTTTTTTGGAATAGTAAAATAATAATTATACTGTAACATGACTAGTAAAATTATTGCCTTTCATGAGATGGTTATACTGACGATTACTGTGAATTTTGAGAAAGAGATACTTATTTTCTCATCTTATTCATGTATGATTAACTAATATCTAAAACAAAACGAAGAAATGAACAGTTGCATTCACTGTGCACACACTCACAAAACACTGTGGACGCGAGCTTTTTGATCCGTGTGTCGCGCGAGTTCGTCCACCCTATTTTTTTTTGTTTTTTCCGCCTGTGAACAGTGCATTACCGATTAAAGCCCCCGAAAAAGACAAAATAGTGCACAGTTGCAGGGGCTATCTCGGGTTTTCTCGCTTTTTTGGCACAGTGCACTGACGCAAATGGGCACGGACAACGACAAATTTGCTGACATGAGATGGGGGCAGGGCCGTCCTTTCCCACCCGGTATTTTCGTAATTATGGGTGGGGACAGAGGCGTATCGGTAATTGGCCCATTATTTTATTATATTTATACGCGGACGGCTGGCGCGTGTCCGTCCCGCGCCAGCGACGTTCCCCGCTTACGCACCACTTTGGCGGCGCGTGCGGTGTCTTTCCGCCGTCAAAAATTGACTTCCGCCGTCCAACAAGATGCGCCGGGATGTCCTCTATCTTCCGTCGCGGCGCGTTTCCGTCTTAGAAGTCCGGTTAAGCGTCGCCGGACGGTTTTCTCACGGGCGTCGCTTTTCTCTCTCCTGCCGCCCGCAAAGTCAGCTCCGGTCCCTGATGTTTGTGTAAAGTTTATTTTGGTCCCTGAATTTTTGATTTCGTTGTTATTACTGATTTATTCAAATTAAAGTTTTATTATTTTCAATTGTGCCCTTCAATTAAAACTGATTATATACGAAAGTTTTATTTCGATCCTTATACTTTTTGATTTTGTATTTATTTTTTTATTCCTTCAATTATTCCGATGCGAAGTTTTGATTTCTTTGATTTGGTCCTCCAATTGAAATTGGTAATATATACAAAGTTTGATTTCAGTCCCTCTTCTTCTGATTTTATTATTTCAGTCCCTCCCGCAGTTTGCATTATTTATTTTTGGTCCTCCAAATTATTTTTTTTTAATTTTATCCTTCAATTTGAATTAATTTAATATATGTTATTTTTTTTTTATATTCTGTTAATTCTTTTTTTTTATGTGTATTGTTATTTTTTATCGATTGATTTTTTTATTGTTTTTTATACAAATATTTTGCTTTTTTTTAATAACTTTCCATGGAAATTTAATTATTTGAATTGCTTTTTTTATTTATATTGCTAATTTTATCCTTCAAATAATATATTCTATTAATTCTTTTTTTTTTAACGTTCATTTTTTATTTTTGATCAATTGATTTTTTTATTGTTTTTTATACAAATATTTTGCTTTTTTTTATAATTTTTCATGGAAATTTAATTATTTGAATTGCTTTTCTATTAATATTGCTAATTTTTTCTCTTTGTTCATTTGTTTTGTTTTTTGCTTCTCTTTTTTTTTCTTTGGATTGAATGATTTTTATGATTTAACTATTTACACAATAATAATGAGAATTTTAGTTATTTGTAGAATAATGTTTACTTTTGTCCATGTATATATAAGTGTACTTAACATAATAATAATAATAATAATAATAATAATAATAATAATAATAATAATAATAACGATAATAATAATAATAATAACAATAATAATAATAGCAATAATAATACCAATAATAATAATAATAACAATAATAATAATAATAATAATAACAATAATAACAATAATAATAATAATAATAATAATAATAATAACAATTATTTTTGTTAGTAACTCTTTTGTTAATATTTTTTTTGCTCTTCATAATTTAATAATTTCTATTGTTTTGACAGTAATGGTTTTAATTTTTTATATATATATTTTTAGTCTTTCGCATAAGAATATATATAGGGAAAAGAAAACATGGCCTAAGATTTTTTAATATAAAAAATTAATATAAGTATTCTGAGATACATTTAATATAGTTATATGATAGTAGATGATCGGTCACACAATTACAAATAACCGATTAAAACACATTCACAAATTTGATTTTTTTTATTTGTAGAATGATGTCTACTTTTGTCCATGTATATATAAGTGTACTTAACACAATAATAATAATAATAATAATAATAATAATAATAATAATAATAATAATAATAATAACAATAATAATAATAATAATAATAATAACAATTCTTTCAATAATAATAATAATAACAATAATAATAATAATAACAATAATAACAATAATAATAACAATAATAATAAAAAACAATAATAATAACAATAATAATAACAATAATAATAATAATAATAATAATAATAATAATAATAATAATAATAATAATAATAATAATAATAACAATTATTTCAATAATAATAATAATAATAATAATAATAATAACAATAATAATAACAATAATAATAATAATAACAATAATAATAACAATAATAATAATAATAACAATAATAATAATAATAATGATAATAATAATAATAATAATAATAATAATAACAACAACAACAACAATAATAATAATAACAATTATTTTTGTTAGTAACACTTTTGTTAATATTTTTTTTTTGCTCTTCATAATTTAATAATTTCTATTGTTTTGACAGTAATGGTGTTAATTTTATATATTTATATATATATTTTAGTCTTTCGTCTAAGAATATATATAGGGAAAAGAAAACATGACCTAGGATTTTTTTGATATAAAAAATTAATATAAATATTCTGAGATACATTTAATATAGTTATATAATAATAGATGATCGGCCACATAATTACAAATAACCAATTAAAACACATTCACAAATTTAATTTTTTTTTTTGGTAGAATAATGCCTACTTTTGTCCATGTATATATAAGTGTACTTAACACAACAGCAACAATAATAATAATAACAATAATAATAATAACAATAATAATAACAATAATAATAATAACAATAATAATACCCATAATAATAATAATAATAATAATAATAATAATAATAATAATAATAATAATAATAATAATAATAATAACAATTATTTATGTTACTAATTCTGTTGTTAATATTTTTTTTGCTCTTCATAATTTAATAATTTCTATTGTTTTGACAGTAATGGTGTAATTTTTTTTTTTTATATATTTTTTAGTCTTTCGCCTAAGAATATATAGAGGGAAAAGAAAACATGACCTAGGATTTTTTCAATATAAAAAATTAATATAAGTATTCTGAGATACATTTACATTTAATATAGTTATGTAATAGTAGATGATCGGCCACACAATTACAAATAACCGATTAAAACACATTCACAAATTGATCAATAAACTACAACAAAAAAATATCACACCAAACAATCAAATAATTCACCATACAAATGGATACAAAAAATATTTCCATAACCAGTAAACACAGCTGAATAAAGAAAAATTAGATGATCGGCCACACAATTACAACAAAACCAACCACCAACAAATTCTCAATTGACTACAGCAAACAAAAATCTCTGATCGATATAATCTATTACATTTTTTCGACCAACTGATTATATAATTATCAATCCAATTAAAACACACCAGATAATCAAAACATTGCAATTTTGCTATCTATGAGTTAATTAAATCAACACACAATTCAAATCCAAACTGTGACTAAATTATTCTCCAAGCCAGTAAAATAATGTCAACAACCAACCAGATCAATGCAAACAAAAAATAATCTATCTTTAATAGATTTCAGCGATTACAATATTGCTATCAACCAGTTAAATGCTTAGTAACTGTTAAAAAATATTTAACCATCAAACATTCAGTTCAAGACAACAAAAAATCATCTTTCATTCATTTTATTGATTGCAGATTTACATCAACCAATTAAATAACCATCAAAACAATTAATACATACTAAACAATTAATCAATTATGATCTTGCAATACTCAAATTACAATTCAGCTAATCTTTCCATAAATTTTTATAAAGCTATAATTTTTAAATTTTTAAAATTGAATTATTATCTGAGTATTTAAGCTTATAACAATAATCAACTAATTCAATACATAAAAAAAAATTTATAGCATGATTTAAAATCTACAATTCTCTATTTATAAACTAAAAAATTCTTTGCTTACCACATAAATAATAAGTTTGCTGTATATAAAAAGCCCAGCGCAATGCGCGGGCTAACCGACTCGTACATCCCTATATATATACAACTTTAGAGTCTAGATAGGAAATAACTAATTAGGAAACATCAACAACTTTCCTAACTAGTAAAGCTAATTATGACAGATTTCCTATACTAATATTTACTAAGAATATCTTATTAAATCCTTGACTTTGAGCCTGATTTCAACATTCCCCTTTAAGCTGAGTTGTAGGTGTTGAGTTGTAGATGTTGTGCATACTCAGATTGTGACTTAGTTCTTCAAAGTTAGGTCTTGGAAGTGCTTTGGTAAGGATATCTACAATTTTGTAGGGATGTAGTCTAGCTAGATGATTGTTTGTCCATCTTTTATGAGATAAAATGCTTATCTATCTTAATGTGTTTGGTCCTGTCATGATGGACAAGATTCTTTGCAATGCTTATGGTAGCTTGATTGTCACGGAACATTTTGATAGGACCTTTTATTTCTATTCTCATTTTCTTAAGCAGTCTTAGTATCCACATTCTTTCACAAATTCCAAGTGTTAGGGTAGCTATTATGAGTATGTTTGGAGAATTGACAAATTTCACAACTGAAAGTCTTGGAATTTTTATTGATAAATAAAGATGGAAGTATCTTTTCAAGGTATACAAAATTGGGGTGACCAAGACGATAGTGCCATAGCATAACATCACTATCTTTATTGACATAGGTATTGAAAACTGACTAACCCGTGGATTTGATAAGCACTGCATTCTAAGCTTTGCATCTTAGTGGAAGTTTGTTCTTAAAGAGATAGAATCCTGAATACATCCTAGCACTGGCAATCCTCTTCCTCGAAGCCAAATCCTGAAAAACAAAGAAGTTAGGAAAAAATTAGCAATACACTTGAGATCACGTGTCAGTTTGCTGATTGAGAGTAAGTTACAGTCCAAGTTAGGAACATAAAGAACAAATTTCAGGTTCATGTCTTTTGAGCTATTCCTTCAATTTTTGATAAAGTTCCATCAATAATTCTTATTGCACAGTCCTCCTTGCTCTTGCTATATTCATGGAGCACAATTTTATCTCCTATCATGTGGTCTGATGCTCCAGAGTCTATGATCCAAGGTTCTTAGTTATCTTGTTTACCTGTAGAGTTAGTACCTTTCTGTGCTAACATGTTAAACCCAGAGATTAAAGTAGAGGTAGAGTTTTGGCTAAACAACTTCTATAGGACATCAAGTTGTTCTTTGGTGAAGGGATTTGTTGGTGTGTTGTTGATTCTCTATCAATTGTCATCTGAAGTTGAAGCAACATAGGCTCCACCTTCTTTGTCATTGGATGGTCTTGATGGCTTCCAATCACTAGGTTTACCATGAATTTGCCAGCAAGTTTCTCTAGTATGTCCTGGTTTATGACAGTGTTCACACCTTCCCTTTTTATTATCCCAACTGGGGGTTCGAGAAACAAGAGCAGATCCTTCCATTGATGGTCCTGAGTTATGAGATCCCATCATAACCTTCTTTCTACTTTCTTCACGTCTCACTTCTGAGAAAGCTTCTCTAAGGCTTGGAAGAGGTTTGGTGCCTGTTATTCTTCCTCTAACCTCATTTAGGGTTCTATTGAGCCCTAGAAGAAACTTGAATGTCCTTTTTTGTTATATAATTCTCCTGAATAGGGAAGTATCTCCAAGGCACTTCCATATGTAGATTTCATAAATGTCGAGTTAATATGTTGAAGTATTGAGTGACAATAAGCTCACCTTGTACAGATCATGCAGTGATGCTTCAATCTCAAATGATTTTGATGTGTTATTAGAACTTGAGTAGGTTTCCCTAGCTGCATCCCATATTTCTTTTGCTTTCCATAAAGGAGAAAGTTTTGTCCTATCTCATTAGTCAGAGTTGATGAGCCATGACATCACCATGTGATTTTCTATCTTCCAAGTCCAAAACTAAGGATCTTTCTTCTATGGTATGATAGCTTCTTCTATGAGATAATCATCTCTGCCCTTTCCACAGATGAATATCATGACTAATAAGGACCATTGAAGGTGATTGTAGCCATTAAGTTTGTGACATGTGATTAGTAAAGATGAGTTTTCAGTTCCTCCAAGATTGATTGTGTTTAGTAATTTTCCAAACCTTGAGGTGACTTGAGAGTTTGAGCTTTGCCTTTTGGCATCCATGTTGTATGTATTGATTTAGGTTTTAGAACCTAACTCTGATACCATGAGAATTTTGAGAAAGAGACTTATTTTCTCATTTAATTTACGTATGATACATCCCTACCTATATATATACAACTTTAGAGTCTCAATAGGAAATAACTAATTAGGAAACATCGACAACTTTACTAACTGATAAAGCTAATTATGACAGATTTCTTATACTAATATTTAATAAGAATATCTTAGTAAATCCCTACTTTGAGCTTGATTTCAACAATTAAATAAAATATTGGGGAAGGTAGAATACAAGTATTATACACTGCTGGAAATCTACATTATTCATTATCTAATACAAGCTGATCAATCTATGTCTTATTTTTTTTAAGAAAAAAAAAGCATACCAATCATTATGTTAACTTGCAATCTCTACTCCCTACTAAACTCCGTTCCATCTTTCTTTCAATTTTCGACGAAGACAATATTCCGACAATATTACACGAGATAGAGAGAGAAGTTGCTTGAAATGGTGTATCTGCTCATGGTCCTCGTTTCAAAGATACACTACTGTTTATGATGAGATAAGAGCATGAGCAACGGATCCGCCTACTTCCATCGGTAAATTCATCTATTTTTTCCCACGGTGGATCGGGATGCAGGGTGTCAATCAGTAACGGTAAATGAAAACCTTTGATGTATATACATTGACTATTCCTACCCTACATCTAACTCACCACGTCAATGTTTTCTCTCCCACTTACCTTCCCGTCTTCCATCTCGTTCTCTTCCCTCTCTCGGCTCCATCACCCTGCCTGGACTTACTCCCTCTAGATCCGGTGCCTTTGTGCGGACCCAAATCCAACAGATTGCCCATCAAATGCTGTCATCGAATCTGGATCCCCCACACTCGCCGGTGTCACCAGAGTCCTTGCTTCCTTCAAAATTTTCTTCATAACTACTGCCACAATCATCTTGACGGGTCACGAGATTGAAGAATGGTTGGTGGTCGGCTCGAAAAATGGTCGAGAGCCGGACAACACTATAGGCTGGTGTAGCCATTGATGAGCTAGTGGCGATATCGGTCGCAAGCTTCCAGCATTTGTTCTTGCACTCCCTTCATTACTTGATCGTCCCATTTTCCCTTTCTCGGTATCCGATCCCGAACCCGATCTGCAGACGAGAAAAATTTTAATGAAAGAAAAGGCGATAAGTCAAAATTATTGGCACTAAGGTAGCACCACCATATCATTTAGTTCTATAAATCTTTCATTTTCTCATCAAGGAAAAGTTTATCAAAGCAAACATTTGCATTATATGGTAAATTGAATAATAATGATTTGTTAGAAAGATAGAAATTTCTTACAGTTGGTCATTCAGAATGAGTTTGGAACAACAGAATCATAAATGATTATCTATATCTATTATCATTGATATTGAGGGGGACAACTCCTGCACTCATCAATATAGCCTAAATGCTTGAGAGTTGATGAGCAAGTGTTAAAAGAACCTTGCCCTCCTACCATAACCATTTAATCAAATAATAAACACCTCACATTAAACTCGAGGTCAACACGAGTTAGTAAGAAACTCTCAAACACCCACCCATTGTATTACCTTGTTAGTCAAGGAATAGGCGCTTATATATACAATGGTAATTTTATATATATGAAAAAGAGATTGGTATGGGCAAAATACACTATGGTACCCTGTGGTTTGGCTCATAAAATGCAATGGATTATGGTTTTACAAATGACACATTACTAGATATGTTATACTCCCTTGGAGAACAGTCTTATGCCATTGACTTGAAAGTTAACAGCATACACCTGATATCACTTTCATTTTTCTTTTAGGAGATCAACTTCTACATTTAAGAGGGTGGAGATCCCCCCCTTTTACCGGTCTTACCGGTCTGGAAATTGTATTATTCAGTCCAGCTAAATCTAGAATAGCTGGAAAAACAAAGAGGAGAAATTAAGAGCGGGGAAGCAAATGCAAAAATGGGAAGTGTGACTAAAGATCCTAGTAGTCCTGGTCAAAGCCAACTTGTTGACCAATCAGAAAGCTTTCCAAATTGATGGTGACAAGAGCTGTACCAGAAATCAAATGCCTCATCCAAGAAATAGGCCATGGGAGTTTGGATACAGAGGTTGTGTTTCCAGCTTCAGATATGTTTAAGTAACCGAACCGCTTTGGGCACAGACCGTGATGCTAAGGTTCATATTTGTAGATTGCTCTGATGTTTTCTATGGTTGATCTAATGAATATCAAGTAGACTAGAGTTTTAACAACAGGAAATTAACAAGCTGGAGATGTGAATAGAAAAAAGCAGGTCAAAAGTGGGAAAGTGGAAAATCACAATTGAAGTTATGGTGTGACTTTGCAAGGCAACTAGCTGGAGTTCAGGATAAGTTTCATTCACAGAATCGTCTGTTTAGATTTGCACCAAACCATTGTATGTGAAAGTGTATTTTGCCAGTCCAGTTACTCTTAAAGAAACTGAAGACCGAGTTCCGTCAGTTCTTGTGGTGCCTGCTTTGGTCTTAAGAATTGATCCCATTGGTCATCTTACACAAAAAGGGTTTTGGAAATAATTTACTAGCAAGTACTGAAGACTGAGTTCCATAGTTCTAGTGGTGCCTCTTGATTCACAGAAACTATATGGCAGTAGAGGACCAGGAAGCTCTATAAGAACTATGATTTTCATCCATGTTCTTGTCTTCCTCGATCTTCCTTTTTTCCTCCAATCCATTGCTCCATTAGAATCAAAGACGTGAAAATGCGTGTATTGTTTCCCTTGAATCACACCATTGTATCTCTTTCTTTCTTTTTGAGGCGATCATTGATGATTGCATAATAATAATAACACCTTATCTTCTTTATACTGATTTATTTTTTGTACTATAGATTAGAGCAAATTTAGCTCTGGCTTTCAGAGATCACTGCTGAGCAGACCAGATTTGCATTCAACATCTCGTAAGCTTACGGATATCCGCTATATCAACCATCTCAAGAATGAATTATCAACATGGTTGACCTAAAAAACATCACTACGCTTTAGCAAATGGTGTATGAAATATACCTTCCATGGGTGGACGAAGGAAAGTCACGCCTTGATGATCGTATTCCAGATTCAACCTGCTCCAGTTCACGCCGAAGTTCTCTCTACAAGCAAATATGTACTTATGTTATTTGCTTGTACTTAGGGGTGAGCAAAAAAACCGAACAACCGAGAAAACCCGGAAAAAAAAATACCGAGAAAACCGAACCGATAAAAAAAACCGATTAAACCGATTATAAAATTCAAAAAAAAAATTCCGGTTCGGTTCGGAATCGGTTTTGTAAGTCAAAACCGAGTAAACCGAATCGAACCGGTTCAGTTCGGTTAAAACACCCAATATAAATACAAACTTTGAAAAAACCCTAGCAGTCGTAGGTAGCCAGCCCTCGCTCTCGCCTCTCCCTCGCTCTCGCTCGCTCTCTTGCTCTCGCCTCTCCCTCGCTCGCCTCTCATCGACGATTACTTTGAAAAAAAAACCTTAGTAGCCCCCCTCTGGTCCTCTCAGCCTCTCTCTCGCTCTCGGCTCTCGCCTGTCGGCCTCTACCTCCCTTTCGCCTCTTGCCTCTCGGCCTCTGTTTCCTGTGTTTACAAAAGGTAAGTAAATAATTTACTCTGTTTTATTTCTATGTTTTAGTTAATGTTCATGGGTGATTCTTTTTTTTAAGGTGTTGATGGAGTTCATGTTGGGGATAAAATAATGAATTGAGATGTATTGTTGTGGTTTGACGAGAGATATTCTGCTATATTTGCTTCTGAATCTGTTATAGTTTTTGCAGCAACTAACACTTAGCAGCCTCTCGCCTCCCTCTGCAACTAACACTTTAGCAGCAGCCTCTTCTCGCCTCCCTCTGCGATGTGGTGCAAGTGATAAATGGTTCGTCTTTTCATGATACTCAACTGGTTTGTAACTTTGTAGTGGTGACTTGTCTTATTTAGGCAGTTCTTGGAGTAAAACTGTTGGATCTGCCGTGAGCTCTGTTTCTTTTTAAAGATTAGTTATTGCTATTGATTGTGTAAGGTTTAAGCCTAAATTCAAGTGATTAATTAGCTTATTTATTGAATAAAATCCTATATATTGTGTTGACTCGTGAAAGTTTCGAATTATGCTATTAGTTTGCTTTTGTTTCCTCACTGTGGAGTGCATTTCTATGAAATGTAAACAATGCACTCTGAATAAAACTTGCCTTGCGATTTTTCAGGGGGAGATTCCACTGTAAGGAGACTTCTCTGTTCTGTAGAACATATGATATTTGGAGGTAATTAATGACTCCTTGTGATATATTTTTTTTCTTTGATTCTGTTTGCGCTTTCTTAGTCCATGTTTTCATATTTAGATTTAACAGAATTGGGACACCGGGCGGTTAAGACTTGGGTTTTCATTTGAAGGTCTTGGTTCAAACCCTGGAAGGGGTGGGATTTAGGGATTGGGAGGTGGAAAATGGCTATTTTTTTCATTTGATTTACTTATGACAGTATTGGTGAAAGGTCATAGTGTCTCTCAAACTTACTCATTGAGTAGGATCCAAAATTTTCAATTGCAGGTTCTTTTGCTAGATGAAGTTACAATCGATCTAGATGTTGTTGCCAGGATGGATTTGCTTGAATTCTTCAAGGAAGAATGTGATCAGGTATGACTTCCAATTTTTATTGTATTCACATGTACACACTAACAGATCTGATTGAATGAATATATAAAAAACCTGAGGCAGTGGATTTGCATAATGTATCCGGGAACATAACAATGGGGTCTCCACTTGAATTACCTAAGAGAGAAACATCACTGCCTTTTGAAATTTGATTATCAGATGTGGATCCTCCTGCATTGCAGTGGCTAATTTTTCTGCTTTCTTAAGTGAAAATCATTTTGCATGGAATCACCTCGTCTCTTTTTGAAATATTTTTAGAAGATATGAAATATCTAGCTTATTTTATTATTTATTAATCAATTTATTTTCAATCTAACATTTCTATTATTATTTTTTTGTAGAATTTGGTGAAAAGTTAAATATGGCAACGGATGATAATTAGTTCAAAACCGAGTGTATTTCTTGAAGTTTTTTATGTTAATGTTGCTTGTTTATTTTGAAGCCCTTTGAAGGCATTTTCTGTAATTTAAATTTAAATTTGTTCACTTGTGTGGTTTTAATTATTTGTCTCATGCTAAATTAAACAAAACAAAAGTATTAGAAAGGTAAAAAAAAACTTAATAAACACTATATTAACATTTTAATATTGATATTTGTATTAGTGACAAAAAATTAAAAACACTTGGATATTTTACAAGAAAATCAGTTTTTTTATATTAATTGCAAGCCCATCAGAAAAGCCCATCAAAAAGCCCATCAGATAGCCCAGAAACCAAATTCGGTTTTTACAATATTTTAATCATAAAAACCGAACCGAACCGAACCGAAAATGGTCGATTTTTAACAGGTTCGGTTCAGTTTCGGTTTGTTTTTTAAAAAAAAATGCAATTTTCGGTTTGGTTAATTTTTTTGATAAAAACCAAACCGAACCGAACCGAAAATGCTCACCCCTACTTGTACTTATGTTATGACCAATACATGTCATTCCTAAGGCATTAAAGACCTAAAAATCCTACACTGTTGCAAGCAAAGTTGAAACAATGACTCGTTAGCATACAATCAATCTTGTAAAGGGGAAATCAAACCAATATAAAAATGGGGCGGATTGGCAGACAATACACACGCATGGCCAGACTTTGGCAAACCATCCCCCCCACTGCTCCCCACGCATGGACAGGGAGGACATTAAAGATCACAATACTCATCAAACCTTTAAACTATGGCATAACAGAAAACAAGGAAAAAGAAAAGTGAAATGAGACTTCAGAGCAACTAAGATTTTGTCCAAAGGAGTTCACAATAATGGGTACTAATTCTTGACAAGTGTTTAATTAAATCTCCACATAGGGAAAGAATTGGGACATGGGAAGGGTCTAGCCTGTGTTTGCCTCTCCTTCTCCATGTCAAGATTGTGTCAGAGCTCCCTAGTTTTTGCAAGCAACCGCTGTCTCTCAATCTCTTTTTCTGCTTCAGCAGCCTTTTCCCTGAAAACACATAGTGCCAGCTGTTAGTGACAATTCTCTCTCAATGTCCTCTCCATTCAATTGATCCAATTTATGAACATATGTAAACCTATCAAGTTCACGCCGAAGTTCCTCTTCTCGTATAGCAGCCTCTTCTAGATATTTCTGACGAGTTCGTCTGATAAGAACCTTCTTTTGCCTGCGGAGTACTATGTCTTCTTGGAGCTTGGACTTTTCTCTGATTAAACAGATGACAGCAGATCAGCACATAGCATTATGGGAATTTGTCGCTTGTTCAGCAAAAGGGTTTTGGTGCTCGTTAAGGAAAAAAAAAGATGTAATATTAAGCTACTCTACGTGCTAATATTTTAAAATACACAAGATGTTAAACTTTGTGAACAAAACAATAGAAAGTGGAAACCAGTTCAAGAAACATGGATATTTTATAGTTTAGAAAAGTAGAGCACAAGGTCCCTTTTTTGTGGCATTCACCAGACAAAGTTCTTGCAGGTTTATAACTAACTCTGGCTGAAACGGAAACGCCATAAACAGAATGATGTAAATGACTGTTAACAGCATCTTGTCAAAATACTTCTTTTACTTTGTCTTGTAAACTTCCTGAATTAACAATGTTAAAAAGGGTATACAGCATTAAGCTGAATCCATGTAACTATGAAATGTCAAAGCAAAAAATAGAATGAGCATCACAAACATGATATGAATTTAATTATCCAGTTCATGAATGCCAATTATGTTGTTTGTGGGTATAAAACATTACAGTTCTTCCTATTTTCAACAAATTTCTTGTCCCAAACTATAGCGGAAAATAAAACATAGAACATACAGGGAGCGAATGCGATCCTTGATTTCCTGAAGACGGTTATCCTCTTTCACAGAAGCTGGACAATAAAAAGTTGGATGACTATTAAATAATAGCAGTAAGAAAGAAATCATTGCAGGAGTAGATTTTCAATTTCAGCAGCTAATAAGAAACATTTGACTATAAGGGATGATAACCATCACCAGTTATCCAAGGATTATTCCTGTCCTCTTTGGAGTCTTTTGATGATTCTTGTACTGCATGTTCTTTTTGAAGAATTTCTAATTCCATTTCAGCCTCTTCTAGTTCCTACAAAATATTCAGATTAAATAAGTTCACCTAGTCAGTTGGGATGTAAGAACAAAACATACATGTAATGGCTGAACAAATTTACCATTGCCTCTTGGTCAATTTTCTTTGAGAACATATCAAAACACGATTGAACTGAAGTTAAGTTGGCAAGGACCTGAATAAATTGACTAATAAATAATTAGCAAGTAAAAAATAGCAAGGAGTATTTAACTCAGGCTTCTAGC
Source organism: Salix viminalis (assembly GCA_029228465.1). NCBI lineage: Eukaryota > Viridiplantae > Streptophyta > Magnoliopsida > Malpighiales > Salicaceae > Salix > Salix viminalis. The sequence goes on along the minus strand of CM055438.1, from coordinate 7,485,313 downwards.
AAAGCAAAAATATTGAGTGATGATTAACATGGTCATTTATTATAAGTTCTGGATTAATTAAGTGTTTCTAATCAAGACAGGATCTTAAGAGTGCTGCTTCAACTTATATGAAGATGGAGTTTCAATATCCTTCAACAGTCCAAGGAGCTGAACTAAGCTACCATAACTAACTGTTTATCTTACCTGAAGAATTGATTCACGGGTGCTGCCAAAATCTGGGTCTACCTGTTTTGTGGAAATTGTAGAGAGTACTTCTTTCAGATTCTTGCACAAGAAAAACAGCTCAATAAATTATTAAACTGCTAAAAAAACACTAAATGCTATATTCAACTCTTCAAGAAAAAAGAAAATTCACAAGACTAGTCAATATGCTAGAACTCTTTAGATATATTCTGCTTTCATCCATAAGAGCTTTCAATATGTTTATAAGAGCGGTCAGGAAATTTGCCAAGGCTTAGCCAAATTCTAGAACACACCTCTTTCGCTTCATCCCCTTCATTTCTCAATCTACACAAGACTTCACAAGCATTTTTTTCCAGACCACCCAGCTTGCCTTCTGCAAAATAAGGGAAACCAGAGAGAAGAAGAAGAAAAGAAGTTACATTAATGAAAAGGTATCACATTGATCACATTTCTATTATACTGCACAAAATAACAAAGGGAAATACCAGTTCTTGACAATCCTATAGTCTCTATATTCCTCCATATATCTTGAGATATCAAGGATATGTCTTCAGCAGGAGAGTACAGGCAGGCACCAGCAATAAGTGCCAATGAAAGCCGTAATAATGGACCTTCACATGTTGGATGTGTAACTTTTCCCAGAACATGGAGAACACTATCAGCCGCAGCAAGAAAAGATTGTAACTGCTGCCTACCTGCATATGGCATATAAGCTACAAGAAGTGCCAAAGCATGAATCTTCAAAGGCAATAAAGAATCAGATGATGCCAACAAAACCACCTGATCCCAAGTACTTGAAACCACAAGAGAAAGAAATGACTCGGGAACTGAAAGAACTAAGTCTGGTGATAGTAACTTATAGATAATGGTATTAGACTGTAAAACTGCTTCTCCATGCATGTCTTGGCCAACCAATCTACCCAAGAGCTGAAGAACAACAAACCGTTGCTCAGGCTCAGGATGACCCAGCAGTGTAACAAACAGATCAGCAAGATGCCCATCACTCTCATGGAGATTATGGAAACCTCTTGCAAACAGCATCGAAAACCATTTATCAGATTTCAAAGCGCCATGATATTTTTTGGTGCACAGCATGAAAAAACTTTTTATTACGGAACAGATGATATTGATAACATTATCCAGCGGAAAAACAACAAGGTACTCCAAGTAGACAATCAAGCATGAGAGAAGCAACTTCCCAGCAATGGCTTTCCTGGAGTTTCATAATGACTTCAGCAAGTGCCTCTAGACCAATCCTCCAATGAACTAGAAACCAGTCAACTGGCTTGAAAACGCTAGACTTTTCACTTTCATTCTCCTGAGTATTTTGAACTTGCAGCACAATTGAAGATAAGCATCTTGAGTACATAAGACACTGAGCTGATGTAATAGTCAGTTTCTTTGCTAACTGATGATGTAGATTCCAGCAGATTCCAGCAGAGCTCGATATTTGGATTAAGCTTGGCAATGAGATTTTCTAAGTCATTAGAAAAGTCTTCTATTTCCTCAACAGATAAATTACAATCCTTCTGCTTTGAGGCGATATCATCAAAGATATTACTTTCCAGCTCCTCAGAAATCTTGGGTTCACAAGAGTTATGGAAGACATCACTGAGAAACCACGAATGGTTTTCTGTTCTACTATCATAGAGTGTTCCTGTGCTATTATCAGAAACATGGGGCACCTGCAATTGGCATACACCAAAGACTCTTAATGTCTTGACTAACAAAATCTTGCAGCTTTCCAAAACAGTCTGAAATGCACATAGGTAGTCATGGAAAGAAGTGGTTGGCTCAAAAGAAGTAAAATCCACCCACAAAATTAAGGACTGTAATATTTCTCTTCTGCGCTGAAAAGACAGATCACCAAAGACAGAAGCCAGAATGAAAATTGTCAATGCTCTGCTGCAGTCCTTTCCTGCTGTCAGATCTTGACTCTCATTTTTCTGTCTAATATCAAGAAAAAGCTCCTCAAAGCACAGTGCCTCGAAATTAAGACATGAATCATCAACTAATTTTTTTTCCTCAGCAGATACCTTGGATAATGAATACGAAATGATAGGCTTCAACAGATGGATTATTGAGTCAAGAAATGACACACAGCAATATGAGGCTCTACAAAGGGATACCAGAACTTGCACCACCCGTGGTATCTCTGGCACCATTGCTTCCATGTGCTCTATTATAATGGCTTCTAAAATGTAAAGTATAATTGTCTTGGCATTCTTTGCAACATAGCCTTTCAAATGAACATTACTACTTTGAGAAGTAATTTGGTTCTTTTGAAAAAATGGCCAGGAACACAAATCAGAAAACCAGCACAATATATCAGGCACAACACTGGAAGAAAGAGATCTCAACTGCAATCCAACAGCCTCCAAAATATTCTCCCCAAAAGATTCAAAATGCTTTCTTAAATTTGGAAAGAATTTACTGAGATCAGGATAGATGACATGAAAAGATTGGTCTCCATGTTGGTCAGCAGCTTTAGACCTTTGGTGAATCGGCATATCTTGTTTAATTCCTGATTGTTCAATCTTATCATCTTCATATTTTTTGTCAATGACATAATCAATTACTGCAAGCTCATCTGCAAATATAGATAGTAACTGTGTGAGTTGTGACAGATCTGAAGCAAGGAAGAGCCGCTCCTCTATATACTGTTTTGCATTTCGAGATATAGCCATCCAGCCAAGAAACCTAACAAGAGGAGAAGCACTGCAAGAAAATGTAGATATTCTGTGCATCCAGGCTGATGGTAAAATTAAGTTTCCACACCGAAACCCATTATTGATATTGACCACAAAATCTGAACCTTCTCTGCCACTTGAAGCAATTACCAGCCTTTGAAGCAGCATCCACCGCCTTTGTACCCCATGTATCTTTTCTGGATCCAGCTGCAGATTGCCTTCTTTTAACTGGTGATAGAGTGAGGTTAGCATCCCATTAAGATGCTCAGCAGATTCTAATATGATATCAATCACTTCTTCAGGAGCACAGTAGAGCTGTGTGGCTGAGTGCAGCAAAAAGACAAGACAGTGCATAAGAATTTCATGCAGTTGATGTTTCATGCTCATGGCTTTTAGAAACACAAGACTTGCAAAGATCAATATCAGGAGGTAATTGCATGTGAGGTTCCAATATTGAGAGAAGTACACTGCCAAAAACAGTATGAATCCATTATTAATCCAATATAACAGGAGCATAAATTTGATGTCTTAATTCACAAGAAGAATATGAAACAAGTGATTCAATATTTTGAATGAAGAGTAGTGAAATTTGCACCTGTTGGTTTATTTTTGTCATAAGTTATATAAAATTAAAATATATGCATGAGCTTTCTATCAATTTTCTTATTGGTGTTTTTCAAGAAAAACAATAAAAGCTTGGTTTTACTTCAGAATAAGATTCTATCAATATCAAGACACTGGTATCTGATACCTAGGGGCAACTGATCCACGCCTCCATTCAAATTCCAAAGAAGGAAGAACAGCAGGCTTTTGCACTGCTGTACGGATGACATTGAGGGCAGTTACACAATTCTGCTCCTGCTTTTCTAGAAAAGTGAAAGAAACATCTCCAAAAGCTATTGTGCTCTTCGGTGCATAGATGGCAGGATCGATAAAAGGCTCTAGCATCTCCAAAAGAAAGAGAATTCTGTGCTTCACTTCCTGAAAGTTACATAATAATGATAATAAGAATGCCTATTTTTTCTCTAGGAGTGGGAGTAATTAAGTTAAAATCCCTAGCTTTTCTTTTCCCAACTCGAGTTTTCTCCCCTGCACTATTTGAGATGGGCAAAAAATACACGCCACTATCAATGACAAGAAAAGTAGCAATCACTGCCACATTAGAATAATTAGGTGTGGGCAGCATTCAACAGTGAAAATCTCCACAGCAATTATGGAACACTAATCATTCATATTCAAGGCAGCATTCAAATTTAACCAATGAGTTTCTTGTCAAGTTTAGGGGCACTTGATCCACAAAACTATATACCAAACAAGTAACTCAAAATCATTAAAACATGACTGGGTACCTTATACTTCCCTAGTATATCATCCATGTGCCCAGAAAGAGCCAGCACAATATATTTAAGGGCAGCACGGGCTTGAGCCAAAGAATGACGAGCACCCTGAAAAGCATAATGAAACAAACCTAAAACCTCCTATATACATGTGGAACAAAAGGTAGTCAGCAGCAAATTATGAAATAAATAGAAGAATAACCATGAATTGCATTAGCAATTTCCAGTACACATTCTTAAAAGTTTATCACAAATTTAGTTCTGCATACATAGCACATTGCACAAACATGAGTGGATACCATGAATATCTTAATATAAAGTAGAAAATGCAGCTATAGTATAAAATATGATAAATATATAGTGTTATCCAACAACAATCAACTTGATTAGGATTGCAAACCTCCCTCCCTAACAGTATCTAGTATTCTGGTTGATAAAAAAATTAGGATTGCTTGTAAAAGCAGATCCAGCAAAGATATCTTGATTTGGAACAAACTGGTATTAAGTTGTAAGAGTCCATCACATTGATCTCCTGGACTCGGATATTTTACTTCCAAAGGAATAGAGCAGTGAAAGCTAATGTGCATAAGTATATATTATCTGCTCAACAAATTGCATAAACACAATAATGCAAAGAGTGATAAACACACCTGAATTGTGCCCAAAAGGTCCTCTAGAAGCTCTACAGCTAGGTCAACCTGTATCATTATCAATTCAAATCAGGATATCATGAACAAATCAGTATACAAAATAAGAAATTAAAAACCAAACTGTAGGCTACTGGTGCAATACCAACCTTTGCAATGACCTGAGCCATCCAAGGAGCTAAGACACTCGAACACAGATCAATTAGAATGCACGCAGCCTTAGCCTGCAGAAGAAGTAAACCTTATGGTGGTTGATTCCTATGCGAGCACATCAAATTTCAAGGAAAGAGAGGAATAAGTACTTCTTAGAAGCCACTTCTCTAATACAGAGAGACAATTGAAATTATAGCACACACCGGTAAATTCTTCAAGTCCCATTTAGTGCCTTGAACCATCAACACAAGACAAATTGTGTTTGGGAATGTAAGAGTTGGGAAAAGACAAGTTTGGAGCCCAAACATACACTCAGTTTTTTGATGAATTCCAAAACCATGATTTTGGAATTTAGAAAACAATGAAAACATGGTGTTGGAAAATTCACAATTTGGTGCTTTTAAAAAAACCAAGCAAAGATGCAGCACATTTGTTGCTTAGCAAGTTACTAAAAAGGGTAAAAAAAAATCATTTCAGATTTGCATCTGAATGGCCAAATTATATATATGTACCCACTTTATAATTTCAATTCAGCCACTCAATCACCTATGTCTATGTAAACTTGATGAGAAACCCAAACTATAAAAAAATGCAGCATATTTGTAACTTTACATGTTAATAGAAAGGTAAAAATGCCCTTTAAGATTTGCATCTGAATGGCCAAATTATGTACAGGTGCAGCCACTTCATAACTCCAATTTTGACATTCACAGTGTTTATGTAAGCTTTGATGAACAAAGAGCTTATATGGTAACTTCTCTCTCGGTTAAATGAAAACAAAAGGCTGACATATTACAGAGAAAAGAGAGGTCACATGCTATGAGGATACGAAAAGCAAATTGTGAATGACGAACATGTGATGGTGAAAATGATGATAAATATCCAGCACAGGCGTGAAGAAGTGGGTGGTACAATGTTGAAGACGATGTAGCTACAATCTGCAATCATAGCAATCATAACCACAGTGGTAAGCACAATACAATCTTGAAATAGTTTTCCAGGAATATCACACAGCACAAAAAAAAAGAATGACAGATTAAAAAGTTAATGATAGCAGCAACTGTAACCTGAGAAAGGGCTTGCTGCACAAAAGTCTGTTTCCATGGAGAAAAGTTGTCATCAAAATTATCACCAAGGCTACTCACAGATGGACGAAGTGCTAAAAGTATCACAAAAAGAATATGCCAAATTCAGCAAGGCAATCTTAAGAAAGTTGGGTGAACAATGGTTTTAAATTATTGAAGATGAACATAATGGAATATAACAGAATTGAAAACCAACTACTGCATAGCCAGCAATTAAATGACCTTCTCATAATAATGTAATAAATAAATGGTAGGTTTAGATTACACCAGGAGTAATTCATGAGTTTACATCATTACATAACTTCCTGTAAAAATCTACTGCCCCAAGCCAGCACTAAATTTAATGTTCTGTCGACTATTTTCTTATTGTGGGTGTTGATTTTCAAATATGATGCTTTAAAGTATTCCATTTATCTTATAAAAATTTCTTTTCTAAGAAAATAATAAGTTTTGAGGAGCTATGCAAGTCATGCTCCAATTGGCATCTGAAGATGTTAGAAATTAAGAAAATGATTTACATTGCTTATAGATCAAAGCTAACAGTTAGATAGACAAAATACTAATTGCATAACGAGTTTTACACAGCAGTTTGACTCTTTCTCCAGTAAATAATAATCTTAGGCTATTACTTAGTAAACTAATAATTAGAGTTTGACAAGATAATACCAAGGAATACTCAATACATACGAGAATAAGATAACCTCCAAGCAGAGTATTATTATTCTGGAAGTTATACGAGAGAATATGGAAACTCAGATGCTAAAACAACTACAAGTTAAGAAATTCTGGTACACATGGTCGTTATGTTGATACTTGACCTGGAAGCAATGCCTGTACAAGTGGTAAAGCGGACCAAAATTCAGAAGTGCTCTCCGCCAATTTTATGCAAAGCAAAGGCTGCAAAATACACAGAAATTTAAAGAAAAATCACTCATAAGAACATAGCAAAAAGAAAGACATCAGATAATGCTTGCTTAAAGGGTATTGTATCAGTAAAACTGGAATCAACCTGTGACGCACAAGCATAAAGAACATGTAAAATGCCTTCTTCCACCACCCCCTATATCAAGGACACTAAGAATGCTAGAGTCCCAATGATCATGAGGTATCTGGAATTCTTCTCCAAACAAGCTTGAGTAATCAAGAAGAGGAACAGGATTAGATAATTCAGATTTTGAAGTCTCATCCATGACAGATGTAACATCACTGGCAGTGGTTGATGTTTCTGGCACTACAACAGGCTCTATAAGCTTATGCAGGATTCTAGACACCTAAAAATAAAGGGAATCTATCAGTAAGTTAAAATGTAGTGTCTGTAAGTTGAGACAATAAAGCACTAATGTGTATAGAGGCTACGATAGATTCATCACCATTCTGCAAACAGTGCCCAGATCAGATTCTTTATATGTCTTTCTCAGAAGCACAAAAATCACATCAGGTCGGAATACCATGGAACTAGAAGTTGATGTGACAAAGGAAGAAGAGCTCCGTGATTTTCTTGGCTGCAAGGGAAAAAGGTCAGACACACCACTCCATTCATAGAAAAATTAAGAGAGAGAGAGAAAGTCCATTTGAAATTCAAGGTACAATGGCAATGCTTAAAACAAGATCAATCAGAAAGATAGTAGAAAAACAACA
>CM055438.1:7382156-7477080 GCA_029228465.1 Salix viminalis | reverse complement strand
ATTGGTCTTCTCTGTTTTATTTATGTGTTATGGTACACAGATTTTCATTTCTAGCAGATGAGAGTAAAGGTTAATTATGTTCACTTTTCTGGATTGCCCTGGCATTGTGGAAAGAACGGATGGTTGTGCTGTTGGGGGACGAGCCTAGAAGTGTCCTTATCCTCTTCGACCTCATGTATACGTAGGAACTTCATTCTTGAAGAATTATACCCTAATTGAGCTTATCATTATGGTTGGAGATTTTTAAAGTAGTTGTAGATGTCTGGATTCTATTTACTGTCTTGCTACAAAGCCTATTGCCGAGTACATGCACCTGGAAGTCTCACAAAAAAAGGATTCCATTTTCCTTGTGAATTATAAGACATCCCAAGTTTGGCACACCCAATTATTGTCCTATCTTGTAGCACCATTCATCTGCTTCTTGGCAAATCTTCCTGTATATAATGATTTTGCTTACAATTATCTTTTATTTTTTTTTCCTTGGGGGTTTGGTTCTGATGGTTTTTGTTTCTTTTGCACTTGGAACATCTTCAGTATGCATTTTTTCCTTTTGGACACACTCACATATCATGGCAGTAATCTAACTCAATGGTTATTGTTGTGTTGATACTACAGAGAAACTGCGAGATGTTCAGGCAATATATCTGATCTTGATGTTCTTAAGAGCAACCAACCATCATCTTCCTTAACCGTTTCTTCTAACTTTGAGGTAGCATCTGATATTCTTGTTTCTTTGTCATCTGTTATGTTTTGCTTTGGCTTGATGTGCATAGTCAGTCAACAGATCAACAGCTTCAAGTTTCCTGAAGGATTGAGAAGCTACATGTTCATATATATAGGGTTGAATGTTGTTGGATGAGCCTTTTTTCAGTGTTGTTTTTCTACTATCTTTCTGATTGATCTTGTTTAATCATTGCCATTGTACCTTGAATTTCAAATGGACTTTTTCTCTCTCTCTTAATTTTTCTATGAATGGAGTGGTGTGTCTGACCTTTTTCCCTTGCAGCCAAGAAAATCACGGAGCTCTTCTTCCTTTGTCACATCAACTTCTAGTTCCATGGTATTCCGACCTGATGTGATTTTTGTGCTTCTGAGAAAGACATATAAAGAATCTGATCTGGGCACTGTTTGCAGAATGGTGATGAATCTATCGTAGCCTCTATACACATTAGTGCTTTACTGTCTCAACTTACAGACACTACATTTTAACTTACTGATAAATTCCCTTTATTTTTAGGTGTCTAGAATCCTGCATAAGCTTATAGAGCCTGTTGCGGTGCCAGAAACATCAACCACTGCCAGTGATGTTACATCTGTCATGGATGAGACTTCAAAATCTGAATTATCTAATCATGTTCCTCTTCTTGATTACTCAAGCTTGTTTGGAGAAGAATTCCAGATACCTCATGATCATTGGGACTCTAGCATTCTTAGTGTCCTTGATATAGGGGTGGTGGAAGAAGGCATTTTACATGTTCTTTATGCTTGTGCGTCACAGGTTGATTCCAGTTTTACTGATACAATACCCTTTAAGCAAGCATTATCTGATGTCTTTCTTTTTGCTATGTTCTTATGAGTGATTTTTCTTTAAATTTCTGTGTATTTTGCAGCCTTTGCTTTGCATAAATTGGCGGAGAGCACTTCTGAATTTTGGTCCGCTTTACCACTTGTACAGGCATTGCTTCCAGGTCAAGTATCAACATAACGACCATGTGTACCAGAATTTCTTAACTTGTAGTTGTTTTAGCATCTAAGTTTCCATATTCTCTCGTATAACTTCCAGAATAATAATACTCTGCTTGGAGGTTATCTTATTCTTGTATGTATTGAGTATTCCTTGGTATTATCTTGTCAAACTCTAACTATTAGTTTACTAAGTAATAGCCTAAGATTATTATTTACTGGAGAAAGAGTCAAACTGCTGTGTAAAACTCGTTATGCAATTAGTATTTTGTCTATCTAACTGTTAGCTTTGATCTATAAGCAATGTAAATCATTTTCTTAATTTCTAACATCTTCAGATGCCAATTGGAGCATGACTTGCATAGCTCCTCAAAACTTATTATTTTCTTAGAAAAGAAATTTTTACAAGATAAATGGAATACTTTAAAGCATCATATTTGAAAATCAACACCCACAATAAGAAAATAGTCGACAGAACATTAAATTTAGTGCTGGCTTGGGGCAGTAGATTTTTACAGGAAGTTATGTAATGATGTAAACTCATGAATTACTCCTGGTGTAATCTAAACCTACCATTTATTTATTACATTATTATGAGAAGGTCATTTAATTGCTGGCTATGCAGTAGTTGGTTTTCAATTCTGTTATATTCCATTATGTTCATCTTCATTAATTTAAAACCATTGTTCACCCAACTTTCTTAAGATTGCCTTGCTGAATTTGGCATATTCTTTTGTGATACTTTAGCACTTCGTCCATCTGTGAGTAGCCTTGGTGATAATTTTGATGACAACTTTTCTCCATGGAAACAGACTTTTGTGCAGCAAGCCCTTTCTCAGGTTACAGTTGCTGCTATCATTAACGTCATTCTTTTTTGTGCTGTGTGATATTCCTGGAAAACTATTTCAAGATTGTATTGTGCTTACCACTGTGGTTATGATTGCTATGATTGCAGATTGTAGCTACATCGTCTTCAACATTGTACCACCCACTTCTTCACGCCTGTGCTGGATATTTATCATCATTTTCACCATCACATGTTCGTCATTCACAATTTGCTTTTCGTATCCTCATAGCATGTGACCTCTCTTTTCTCTGTAATATGTCAGCCTTTTGTTTTCATTTAACCGAGAGAGAAGTTACCATATAAGCTCTTTGTTCATCAAAGCTTACATAAACACTGTGAATGTCAAAATTGGAGTTATGAAGTGGCTGCACCTGTACATAATTTGGCCATTCAGATGCAAATCTTAAAGGGCATTTTTACCTTTCTATTAACATGTAAAGTTACAAATATGCTGCATTTTTATAGTTTGGGTTTCTCATCAAGTTTACATAGACATAGGTGATTGAGTGGCTGAATTGAAATTATAAAGTGGGTACATATATATAATTTGGCCATTCAGATGCAAATCTGAAATGATTTTCTTACCTTTTTAGTAACTTGCTAAGCAACAAATGTGCTGCATCTTTGCTTGGCTTTTTAAAAGCACCAAATTGTGAATTTTCCAACACCATGTTTTCATTGTTTTCTAAATTCCAAAATCATGGTTTTGGAATTCATCAAAAACTGAGTGTATGTTTGGGCTCCAAACTTGTCTTTTCCCAACTCTTACATTCCCAAACACAATTTGTCTTGTGTTGATGGTTCAAGGCACTAAATGGGACTTGAAGAATTTACCGGTGTGTGCTATTATTTCAATTGTCTCTCTGTATTAGAGAAGTGGCTTCTAAGAAGTACTTATTCCTCTCTTTCCTTGAAATTTGATGTGCTCGCATAGGAATCAACCACCATAAGGTTTACTTCTTCTGCAGGCTAAGGCTGCGTGCATTCTAATTGATCTGTGTTCGAGTGTCTTAGCTCCTTGGATGGCTCAGGTCATTGCAAGGGTTGGTATTGCACCAGTAGCCTACAGTTTGGTTTTTAATTTCTTATTTTGTATACTGATTTGTTCATGATATCCTGATTTGAATTGATAATGATACAGGTTGACCTAGCTGTAGAGCTTCTAGAGGACCTTTTGGGCACAATTCAGGTGTGTTTATCACTCTTTGCATTATTGTGTTTATGCAATTTGTTGAGCAGATAATATATACTTATGCACATTAGCTTTCACTGCTCTATTCCTTTGGAAGTAAAATATCCGAGTCCAGGAGATCAATGTGATGGACTCTTACAACTTAATACCAGTTTGTTCCAAATCAAGATATCTTTGCTGGATCTGCTTTTACAAGCAATCCTAATTTTTTTATCAACCAGAATACTAGATACTGTTAGGGAGGGAGGTTTGCAATCCTAATCAAGTTGATTGTTGTTGGATAACACTATATATTTATCATATTTTATACTATAGCTGCATTTTCTACTTTATATTAAGATATTCATGGTATCCACTCATGTTTGTGCAATGTGCTATGTATGCAGAACTAAATTTGTGATAAACTTTTAAGAATGTGTACTGGAAATTGCTAATGCAATTCATGGTTATTCTTCTATTTATTTCATAATTTGCTGCTGACTACCTTTTGTTCCACATGTATATAGGAGGTCTTAGGTTTGTTTCATTATGCTTTTCAGGGTGCTCGTCATTCTTTGGATCAAGCCCGTGCTGCCCTTAAATATATTGTGCTGGCTCTTTCTGGGCACATGGATGATATACTAGGGAAGTATAAGGTACCCAGTCATGTTTTAATGATTTTGAGTTACTTGTTTGGTATATAGTTTTGTGGATCAAGTGCCCCTAAACTTGACAAGAAACTCATTGGTTAAATTTGAATGCTGCCTTGAATATGAATGATTAGTGTTCCATAATTGCTGTGGAGATTTTCACTGTTGAATGCTGCCCACACCTAATTATTCTAATGTGGCAGTGATTGCTACTTTTCTTGTCATTGATAGTGGCGTGTATTTATTGCCCATCTCAAATAGTGCAGGGGAGAAAACTCGAGTTGGGAAAAGAAAAGCTAGGGATTTCAACTTAATTACTCCCACTCCTAGAGAAAAAATAGGCATTCTTATTATCATTATTATGTAACTTTCAGGAAGTGAAGCACAGAATTCTCTTTCTTTTGGAGATGCTAGAGCCTTTTATCGATCCTGCCATCTATGCACCGAAGAGCACAATAGCTTTTGGAGATGTTTCTTTCCCTTTTCTAGAAAAGCAGGAGCAGAATTGTGTAACTGCCCTCAATGTCATCCGTACAGCAGTGCAAAAGCCTGCTGTTCTTCCTTCTTTGGAATTTGAATGGAGGCGTGGATCAGTTGCCCCTAGGTATCAGATACCAGTGTCTTGATATTGATAGAATCTTATTCTGAAGTAAAACCAAGCTTTTATTGTTTTTTCTTGAAAAAAACACCAATAAGAAAAATTGATAGAAAGCTCATGCATATATTTTAATTTTATATAACTTATGACAAAAATAAACCAACAGGTTCAAATTTCACTACTCTTCATTCAAAATATTGAATCACTTGTTTCATATTCTTCTTGTGAATTAAGACATCAAATTTATGCTCCTGTTATATTGGATTAATAATGGATTCATACTGTTTTTTTGGCAGTGTACTTCTCTCAATATTGGAACCTCACATGCAATTACCTCCTGAAATTGATCTTTGCAAGTCTTGTGTTTCTAAAAGCCATGAGCATGAAACATCAACTGCCTCCTCTCATGCTTCCCTGGTTCGCCAAGGGGGAGATTCTTCAAAATCAAATAACCAAGATGAGGTGGATTTTTTCTGATACAGGTGTAAAGATGGATATATTCGAAGATCTCAGTCTTTTTTTTGCTCCTCAAGAGCTACAGACCATAGTACTGACAAATGTTTCAAGTGGTCCCAACAAACATATCTTGGACTCTAACCACAAGGATGCCAACTCAGAGCTGAACCATGTAATTAATAAAAAAATTGCTGACCAGTTACCGAATGGCTTAGTGTTAGATTGTGGTTTCATTGCCGAATACTTTAACTTGCAAGCAGACTATTTTCAACTTATAAATTACCGTGATTGTGAGCTTAGGGCTTCTGAATTCCAGCGTTTGGCTTTGGACCTACACTCAGAGAATGAGATTGCTGTTGAAGGTCATGATGCTGCTATCGATGCTTTGCTTCTGGCAGCAGAATGTTAAGTCAATCCCCTTTTTTATGATGTCTTTCAGATCCAGTCCAAAGGTGATCCCCGTTAACATTGGTGACAATAAAAAAGGAAAAAAGTATGAAATCTCAGAGCTGCGGAATGCTTGTAAAAAGAATAGTTGTCACTTGGAAACAATAGCTCTGCTTGAAAAAAAAAGGGACAAGATTGTCCTTCAACTACTGCTTGAGGCTGCTGAATTAGACAGGAAGTTTCAGAGGACATCAGATTACTACACTGAAGGAATTGTCCAACAAGTCATAAAGTTGTCTCCCCTTGATGTACAATCTACAGATGCAGTTACCTTGGTTCGACAAAATCAAGCTTTGTTGTGTAGTTTTCTTATTCAGCGACTGAAGAAAGAGCAACACTCCATGCATGAAATTCTTATGCACTGTCTTGTCTTTTTGTTGCACTCAGCCACACAGCTCTACTGTGCTCCTGAAGAAGTGATTGATATCATATTAGAATCTGCTGAGCATCTTAATGGGATGCTAACCTCACTCTATCACCAGTTAAAAGAAGGCAATCTGCAGCTGGATCCAGAAAAGATACATGGGGTACAAAGGCGGTGGATGCTGCTTCAAAGGCTGGTAATTGCTTCAAGTGGCAGAGAAGGTTCAGATTTTGTGGTCAATATCAATAATGGGTTTTCGGTGTGGAAACTTAATTTTACCATCAGCCTGGATGCACAGGATATCTACATTTTCTTGCAGTGCTTCTCCTCTTGTTAGGTTTCTTGGCTGGATGGCTATATCTCGAAATGCAAAACAGTATATAGAGGAGCGGCTCTTCCTTGCTTCAGATCTGTCACAACTCACACAGTTACTATCTATATTTGCAGATGAGCTTGCAGTAATTGATTATGTCATTGACAAAAAATATGAAGATGATAAGATTGAACAATCAGGAATTAAACAAGATATGCCGATTCACCAAAGGTCTAAAGCTGCTGACCAACATAGAGACCAATCTTTTCATGTCATCTATCCTGATCTCAGTAAATTCTTTCCAAATTTAAGAAAGAAAGCATTTTGAATCTTTTGGGGAGAATATTTTGGAGGCTGTTGGATTGCAGTTGAGATCTCTTTCTTCCAGTGTTGTGCCTGATATATTGTGCTGGTTTTCTGATTTGTGTTCCTGGCCATTTTTTCAAAAGAACCAAATTACTTCTCAAAGTAGTAATGCTCATTTGAAAGGCTATGTTGCAAAGAATGCCAAGACAATTATACTTTACATTTTAGAAGCCATCATAATAGAGCACATGGAAGCAATGGTGCCAGAGATACCACGGGTGGTGCAAGTTCTGGTATCCCTTTGTAGAGCCTCATATTGCTGTGTGTCATTTCTTGACTCAATAATCCATCTGTTGAAGCCTATCATTTCGTATTCATTATCCAAGGTATCTGCTGAGGAAAAAAAATTAGTTGATGATTCATGTCTTAATTTCGAAGCACTGTGCTTTGAGGAGCTTTTTCTTGATATTAGACAGAAAAATGAGAGTCAAGATCTGACAGCAGGAAAGGACTGTAGCAGAGCATTGACAATTTTCATTCTGGCTTCTGTCTTTGGTGATTTGTCTTTTCAGCGCAGAAGAGAAATATTACAGTCCTTAATTTTGTGGGTGGATTTTACTTCTTTTGAGCCAACCACTTCTTTCCATGACTACCTATGTGCATTTCAGACTGTTTTGGAAAGCTGCAAGATTTTGTTAGTCAAGACATTAAGAGTCTTTGGTGTATGCCAGTTGCAGGTGCCCCATGTTTCTGAATTGCACAGGAACACTCTATGATAGTAGAACAGAAAACCATTCGTGGTTTCTCAGTGATGTCTTCCATAACTCTTGTGAACCCAAGATTTCTGAGGAGCTGGAAAGTAATATCTTTGATGATATCGCCTCAAAGCAGAAGGATTGTAATTTATCTGTTGAGGAAATAGAAGACTTTTCTAATGACTTAGAAAATCTCATTGCCAAGCTTAATCCAAATATCGAGCTCTGCTGGAATCTACATCATCAGTTAGCAAAGAAACTGGCTATTACATCAGCTCAGTGTCTTATGTACTCAAGATGCTTATCTTCAATTGTGCTGCAAGTTCAAAATACTCAGGAGAATGAAAGTGAAAAGTCTAGCGTTTTCAAGCCAGTTGACTGGTTTCTAGTTCATTGGAGGATTGGTCTAGAGGCACTTGCTGAAGTCATTATGAAACTCCAGGAAAGCCATTGCTGGGAAGTTGCTTCTCTCATGCTTGATTGTCTACTTGGAGTACCTTGTTGTTTTCCGCTGGATAATGTTATCAATATCATCTGTTCCGTAATAAAAAGTTTTTCATGCTGTGCACCAAAAATATCGTGGCGCTTGAAATCTGATAAATGGTTTTCGATGCTGTTTGCAAGAGGTTTCCATAATCTCCATGAGAGTGATGGGCATCTTTCTGATCTGTTTGTTACACTGCTGGGTCATCCTGAGCCTGAGCAACGGTTTGTTGTTCTTCAGCACTTGGGTAGATTGGTTGGCCAAGACATGCATGGAGAAGCAGTTTTACAGTCTAATACCATTATCTATAAGTTACTATCACCAGACTTAGTTCTTTCAGTTCCCGAGTCATTTCTTTCTCTTGTGGTTTCAAGTACTTGGGATCAGGTGGTTTTGTTGGCATCATCTGATTCTTTATTGCCTTTGAAGATTCGTGCTTTGGCACTTCTTGTAGCTTATATGCCATATGCAGGTAGGCAGCAGTTACAATCTTTTCTTGCTGCGGCTGATAGTGTTCTCCATGTTCTGGGAAAAGTTACACATCCAATATGTGAAGGTCCATTATTACGGCTTTCATTGGCACTTATTGCTGGTGCCTGCCTGTACTCTCCTGCTGAAGACATATCCTTGATATCTCAAGATATATGGAGGAATATAGAGACTATAGGATTGTCAAGAACTGGTATTTCCCTTTGTTATTTTGTGCAGTATAATAGAAATGTGACCAATGTGATACCTGTTCATTAATGTAACTTCTTTTCTTCTTCTTCTCTCTGGTTTCCCTTATTTTGCAGAAGGCAAGCTGGGTGGTCTGGAAAAAAATCTTGTGTAGATTGAGAAATGAAGGGGATGAAGCGAAAGAGGTGTGTTCTAGAATTTGGCTAAGCCTTGGCAAATTTCCTGACCGCTCTTATAAACATATTGAAAGCTCTTATGGATGAAAGCAGAATATATCTAAAGAGTTCTAGCATATTTACTAGTCTTGTGAATTTTCTTTTTTCTTGAAGAGTTGAATATAGCATTTAGTGTTTTTTTAGCAGTTTAATAATTTATTGAGCTGTTTTTCTTGTGCAAGAATCTGAAAGAAGTACTCTCTACAATTTCCACAAAACAGGTAGACCCAGATTTTGGCAGCACCCGTGAATCAATTCTTCAGGTAAGATAAACAGTTAGTTATGGTAGCTTAGTTCAGCTCCTTGGACTGTTGAAGGATATTGAAACTCCATCTTCATATAAGTTGAAGCAGCACTCTTAAGATCCTGTCTTGATTAGAAACACTTAATTAATCCAGAACTTATAATAAATGACCATGTTAATCATCACTCAATATTTTTGCTTTGCTAGAAGCCTGAGTTAAATACTCCTTGCTATTTTTTACTTGCTAATTATTTATTAGTCAATTTATTCAGGTCCTTGCCAACTTAACTTCAGTTCAATCGTGTTTTGATATGTTCTCAAAGAAAATTGACCAAGAGGCAATGGTAAATATGTTCAGCCATTACATGTATGTTTTGTTTTTACATCCCAACTGACTAGGTGAACTTATTTAATCTGAGCCATTACATGTATGTTTTGTTTTTACATCCCAACTGACTAGGTGAACTTATTTAATCTGAATATTTTGTAGGAACTAGAAGAGGCTGAAATGGAATTAGAAATTCTTCAAAAGAACATGCGAGTACAAGAATCATCAAAAGACTCCAAAGAGGGACGGGAATAATCCTTGGATAACTGGTGATGGTTATCATCCCTTATAGTCAAATGTTTCTTATTAGCTGCTGAAATTGAAAATCTACTCTTGCAATGATTTCTTTCTTACTGCTATTATTTAATAGTCATCCAACTTTTTTATTGTCCGACTTACGTGAAAGAGGATAGCCGTCTTCAGGAAATCAAGGATCGCATTAGCTCCCTGTATGTTCTATGTTTTATTTTTCCGCTATAGTTTGGGACAAGAAATTTGTTGAAAATAGGAAGCTGTAATGTTTTATACCCACAAACAACATAATTGGCATTCATGAACTGGATAATTAAATTCATATCATGTTTGTGATGCTCATTCTATTTTTTTTTGCTTTGACATTTCATAGTTACATGGATTCAGACTTAATGTTGTATACCCTTTTCAACATTGTTAATTCAGGAAGTTTACAAGACAAAGTAAAAGAAGTATTTTGACAAGATGTCTGTTAGCAGTCATTTACATCATTACTGTTTATGGCGTTTCCGTTTCAGCCGAGTTAGTTATAAACCCTGCAAGAACTTTGTCCGGTGAATGCCACAAAAAAGGGACCTTGTGCTCTACTTTTCTAAACTATAAAATATCCATGTTTCTTGAGCTGGCTTTCCACTTTCTATTGTTTTGTTCACAAAGTTTAACATCTTGTGTATTTTAAAATATTAGCACGTAGAGTAGCTTAATATTACATCTTTTTTTTTCCTTAACGAGCACCAAAACCCTTTTGCTTTGAACAAGCGACAAATTCCCATAATGCTATGTGCTGATCTGGCTGTCATCTGTTTAATCGAGAGAAAAGTCCAAGCTCCAAGAAGACATAGTACTCATGAGGCAAAGAAGGATCTTATCGGGACGAACTTCGTCGAGAAATATCTAGAAGAGGCTGCTATCACGAGAAGAGGAACTCGGCGTGAACTTGATAGGTTTACATATGTTCATAAATTGGATCAATTGAATGGAGAGGACATTGAGAGAGAATTGTCACTAACAGGTGGCACTATGTGTTTTTTCGGGGGAAAAGTGCGCTGAAGCGAGAAAAAAAGAGATTGAGAGACAGCGGTTCTTTGGAACTTGAATGTGCAAAAAACTAGGGAGCTCGGACACAATCTTGACATGGAGAAGGAGAGGCAAACACAGGGCAAGACCCTTTCCCATGTCCCAATTCTTTCCCTATGTGGAGATTTAATTAAACACTTGTCAAGAATTAGTACCCATTATTGTGAACTCCTTTGGACAAAATCTTAGTTGCTCCCGAAGTCTCATTTCACTTTTTCTTTTTTCCTTGTTTTTCTGTTATGCCATAGTTTAAAGGTTTGATGAGTATTGTGATCTTTAATGTCCTCCCCTGTCCATGCGTGGGGGAAGCGATGGGGGGGATGGTTTGCCAAAAGTCCGGCCATGCATGTGTATTGTCTGCCAATCCGCCCCATTTTTATATTGGTTTGATTTCCTCTTTACAAGATTGATTGTATGCTAGCGAGTCATTGTTTCAACTTTGCTTACACATGATGTAGGATTTTTAGGTCTTTAATGCCTTAGGAATGACATGTATTGGTCATAACATAAGTACAAGTAGGGGTGAACATTTGCGGTTCGGTTTTTATCAAAAAAAGTAACCAGACCGAAAATTGCATTTTAAAAAAACAAAACGAAACCGAACCGAACCTGTTAAAAACCGACCATTTTCGGTTCGGTTCGGTTTTTATGATTAAAATATTGTAAAAACCGAATTTGGTTTTTGGGCTATCTGATGGGCTTTTTGATGGGCTTTTGATGGGCTTGCAATTAATATAAAAAAACTGATTTTCTTGTAAAATATCCAAGTGTTTTTAATTTTTTGTCACTAATACAAATATCAATATTAAAATGTTAATATAGTGTTTATTAAGTTTTTTTTTACCTTTCTAATACTTTTGTTTTGTTTAATTTAGCATGAGACAAATGGTTAAAACTACACAAGTGAACAAATTTAAATTTAAATTACAGAAAATGCCTTCAAAGGGCTTCAAAATAAACAAGCAACATTAACATAAAAAACTTTAAGAAATACACTCGGTTTTGAACTAATTATCATCCGTTGCCATATTTAACTTTTCACCAAATTCTACAAAAAAATAATAATAGAAATGTTAGATTGAAAATAAATTGATTAATAAATAATAAAATAAGCTAGATATTTCATATCTTCTAAAAATATTTCAAAAAGAGACGAGGTGATTCCATGCAAAATGATTTTCACTTAAGAAAGCAGAAAAATTAGCCACTGCAATGCAGGAGGATCCACATCTGATAATCAAATTTCAAAAGGCAGTGATGTTTCTCTCTTAGGTAATTCAAGTGGGGACCTATTGTTATGTTCCCTGATACATTATGCAAATCCACTGCCTCAGGTTTTCTATATATTCATTCAATTAGATGTGTTAGTGTGTACATGTGAATACAATAAAAATTGGAAGTCATACCTGATCACATTCTTCCTTGAAGAATTCAAGCAAATCCATCCTGGCAACAACATCTAGATCGATTGTAACTTCATCTAGCAAAAGAACCTGCAATTGAAAATTTTGGATCCTACTCAATGAGTAAGTTTGAGAAACACTATGACCTTTCACCAATACTGTCATAAGTAAATCAAATGAAAAAAAAATAGTCATTTTCCACCTCCCAATCCCTAAATCCCACCCCTTCCAGGGTTTGAACCAAGACCTTCAAATGAAAACCCTAAGTCTCAACCGCCCGGTGTCCCAATTCTGTTAAATCTAAATATGAAAAACATTGACTAAGAAAGCGCAAACAGAATCAAAGAAAAAAAATATATCACAAGGAGTCATTAATTACCTCCAAATATCATATGTTCTACAGAACAGAGAAGTCTCCTTATAGTGGAATCTCCCCCTAAAAAATCACAAGGCAAGTTTTATTCAGAGTGCATTGCTTACTAATAGCATAATTCAAAACTTTCACGAGTCAACACAATATATAGGATTTTATTCAATAAATAAACTAATTAATCACTTGAATTTAGGCTTAAACCTAACACAATCAATAGCAATAACTAATCTTTAAAAAGAAACAGAGCTCACGGCAGATCCAGCAGTTTTACTCCAAGAACTGCCTAAATAAGACAAGTCACCACTACAAAGTTACAAACCAGTTGAGTATCATGAAAAGACGAACCATTTATCACTTGCACCACATCGCAGAGGGAGGCGAGAAGAGGCTGCTGCTAAAGTGTTAGTTGCAGAGGGAGGCGAGAGGCTGCTAAGTGTTAGTTGCTGCAAAAACTATAACAGATTCAGAAGCAAATATAGCAGAATATCTTTGGTCAAACCACAACAATACATCTCAATTCATTATTTTATCCCCAACATGAACTCCATCGACACCTTAAAAAAAAGAATCACCCATGAACATTAACTAAAACATAGAAATAAAACAGAGTAAATTATTTACTTACCTTTTGTAAACACAGGAAACAGAGGCCGAGAGGCAAGAGGCGAAAGGGAGGGAGAGGCCGACAAGCGAGAGCCGAGAGTGAGAGAGAGGCCGAGAGGACCAGAGGGGGGCTACTAAGGTTTTTTTCCAAAGGAATCGTCGATGAGAGGCGAGCGCGAGGGAGGCGAGATGGCCAAAGTGGGGCTGCTAGGTTTTTTTTTCAAAGTAATCATCGATGAGAGGCGAGAGCGAGGGAGAGGCGAGAGCGAGGGCGAGGGAGAGGCGAGAGCGAGGCCTGGCTACCTGCGGCTGCTAGGGTTTTTTCAAAGTTTGTATTTATATTGGGTGTTTTAACCGAACTGAACCGGTTTGGATTGGTTTACTCGGTTTTTGACTTACAAAACCGATTCCGAACCGAACCGGAATTTTTTTTGAATTTTATAATCGGTTTTTTTATCGGTTCGGTTTTCTCGGTTATTTTTTTTTCCAGTTTTCTCGGTTGTTCGGTTTTTTTGCTCACCCCTAAGTACAAGCAAATAACATAAGTACATATTTGCTTGTAGAGAGAACTTCGGCGTGAACTGGAGCAGGCTGAATCTGGAATACGATCATCAAGGCGTGACTTTCCTTCGTCCACCCATGGCAGGTATATTTCATACACCATTTGCTAAAGCGTAGTGATGTTTTTTAGGTCAACCATGTTGATAATTCATTCTTGAGATGGATGATATAGCAGACATCTGTGAGCTTACAGTATGTTGAATGCAAATCTGGTCTGCTCAGCAGTGATCACTGAAAGCCAAAGCTAATTTTGCTCTAATCTATAGTACAAAAATGAATCAGTATAAAGAAGATAAGGTGTTATTATTATTATGCAATCATCAATGATCGCCTCAAAAAGAAAGAAAGAGATATAATGGTGTGATTCAAGGGAAACAATACACGCATTTTCACGTCTTTGATTCTAATGGAGCAATGGATTGGAGGAAAAAAAGAAGATTGAGGAAGACAAGAACATGGATGAAAATCATAGTTCTTGTAGAGCTTCCTGGTCCTCTACTGCCATATAGTTTCTGTGAATCAAGAGGCACCACTAGAACTATGGAACTCAGTCTTCAGTACTTGCTAGTAAATTATTTCCAAAACCCTTTTTGTGTAAGATGACCAATGGGATCATTTCTTAAGACCAGCAGGCACCACAAGAACTGACTGAACTCGGTCTTCAGTTTCTTTAAGAGTCACTGGACTGGCAAAATATACTTTCACATACAATGGTTTGGTGCAAATCTAAACAGACGATTCTGTGAATGAAACTTATCCTGAACTCCAGCTAGTTGCCTTGCAAAGTCACACCATAACTTCAATTGTGATTTTCCACTTTCCCACTTTTGACCTGCTTTTTTCTATTCACATCTCCAGCTTGTTAATTTCCTGTTGTTAAAACTCTAGTCTACTTGATATTCATTAGATCAACCATAGAAAACATCAGAGCAATCTACAAATATGAACAATCTACAAATATGAACCTTAGCATCACGGTCTGTGCCCAAAGCGGTTCGGTTACTTAAACATATCTGAAGCTGGAACCACAACCTTTGTATCCAAACTCCCATGGCCTATTTCTTGGATGAGGCATTTGATTTCTGGTACAGCTCTTGTCACCATCAATTTGGAAAGCTTTCTGATTGGTCAACAAGTTGGCTTTGACCAGGATTACTAGGATCTTTAGTCACACTTCCCATTTATGCATTTGCTTCCCTGCTCTTAATTTCTCCTCTTTGTTTTTCCAGCTATTCTAGATTTAGCTGGACTGAATAATACAATTTCCAGACCGGTAAGACCGGTAAAAGGGGGGATCTCCACCCTCTTAAATGTAGAAGTTGATCTCCTAAAAGAAAAATGAAAGTGATATCAGTTGTATGCTGTTAACTTTCAAGTCAATGGCATAAGACTGTTCTCCAAGGGAGTATAACATATCTAGTAATGTGTCATTTGTAAAACCATTGACTTCCATTGCATTTTATGAGCCAAACCACAGGGTACCATAGTGTATTTTGCCCATACCAATCTCTTTTTTATATATATAAAATTATTATTGTATATATAAGCACCTATTCCTTGACTAACAAGGTAATACAATGGGTGGGTGTTGAGAGTTTCTTACTAAGACGTGTTGACCTCAGGTTTAATGTGAGGTGTTTATTATTTGATTAAATGGTTATGGTAGGAGGGCAAGGTTCTTTTAACACTTGCTCATCAACTCTCAAGTATTTAGGCTATATTGATGAGTGCAGGAGTTGTCCCCCTCAATATCAATGATAATAGATATAGATAATCATTTATGATTTTATTATTCCAAACTCATTCTGAATGACCAACTATAAGAAGTTTCTATCGTTCTAACAAATCATTATTATTCAATTTACCATATAATGCAAATGTTTGCTTTGATAAACTTTTCCTTGATGAGAAAATGAAAGATTTATAGAACTAAATGATATGGTGGTGCTACCTTAGTGCCAATAATTTTGACTTATCGCCTTTTCTTTCATTAAAATTTTTCTGTCTGCAGTCGGGTTCGGGACAGATACCGAGAAAGGGAAAATGGACGATCAAGTAATGAAGGGAGTGCGAGAACAAATGCTTTGGAAGCTTGCGACTGATCATCGCCACTAGCTCATCAATGGCTACACCAGCTATAGTGTTGTCCGGCTCTCGACCATTTTCGGGCCGACCACCAACCATTCTTCAATCTCGTGACCGTCAAGATGATTGTGGCGGTAGTTATGAAGAAAATTTTGAAGGAAGCAAGGACTCTGGTGACACCGGCGAGTGTGGGGGATCCAGATTCGATGATAGCATTTGATGGGCAATCTGTTGGATTTGGAGTCCGCACAAAGGCACGGATCTAGAGGGAGTAAGTCCAGGCAGGGTGATGGAGCGGAGAGAGGGAAGAGAACGAGATGGAAGACGGGAAGGCAAGTGGGAGAGAAAACATTGACGTGCTGAAGTTAGATGTAGGGTAGGAATAGTCAATGTATATACATCAAAGGTTTTCATTTACCGTTACTGATTGACACTCGCACTAGATCCACCGTGGGGAAAAAAATAGATGAATTTACCCGATAGAAGTAGGCGGATCCGTTGCTCATGCTCTTATCTCATCATAAAGCAGTGAGTGTATCTTTGAAACGAGGACCATGAGCAGATACACCATTTCAAGCAACTTCTCTCTCTATCTCCGTGTAATATTGTCTGGAATATTGTCTTCGTCAGAAATTGAAAGAAAGATGGAACGGAGTTTAGTAGGGAGTAGAGATTGCAAGTTAACATAATGATTGGTATGCTTTTTTTTTCTTAAAAAAATAAGACATAGATTGATCAGTTGTATTAGATAATGAATAATGTAGATTTCTAGCAGATATTAGATAATGAATAATGTAGATTTCCAGCAGATAATACTTGTATTCTACCTTCCCTAATATTTTATTTAATTGTTGAAATCAAGCTCAAAGTAGGGATTCACTAAGATATTCTTATTAAATATTAGTATAAGAAATCTGTCATAATTAGCTTTATCAGTTAGTAAAGTTGTCGATGTTTCCTAATTAGTTATTTCCTATTGAGACTCTAAAGTTGTATATATATAGGTAGGGATGTATCATACATAAATTAAATGAGAAAATAAGTCTCTTTCTCAAAATTCTCATGGTATCAGAGTTAGGTTCTACAACCTAAATCAATACATACAGCATGGATGCCAAAAGGTAAAGCTCAAACTCTCAAGTCACCTCAAGGTTTGGAAAATTACTAAACACAATCAATCCTGGAAGAACTGAAAACTCATCTCTACTAATCACATGTCACAAACTTAATGGCTACAATCACCTTCAATGGTCCTTATTAGTCATGATGTTCATCTGTGGAAAGGGCAGAGATGATTATCTCATAGAAGAAAGATCCTCAGTTTCAGACTTGGAAGATAGAAAATCACATGGTAATGTCATGGCTCATCAACTCTGACTAATGAGATAGGACAAAACTTTCTCCTTTATGGAAAGCAAAAGAAATATGGGATGCAGCTAGGGAAACCTACTCAAGTTCTAATAACACATCAAAATCATTTGAGATTGAAGCATCACTGCATGATCTATGCAAGGTGAGCTTATTGTCACTCAATACTTCAACATATTAACTCGACATTCATCTCGACATTTATGAAATCTACATATGGAAGTGCCTTGGAGATACTTCCCTATTCAGGAGAATTATATAACAAAAAAGGACATTCAAGTTTCTTCTAGGGCTCAATAGAACCCTAAATGAGGTTAGAGGAAGAATAATAGGCACCAAACCTCTTCCAAGCCTTAGAGAAGCTTTCTCAGAAGTGAGACGTGAAGAAAGTAGAAAGAAGGTTATGATGGGATCTCATAACTCAGGACCATCAATGGAAGGATCTGCTCTTGTTTCTCGAACCCCCAGTTGGGATAATAAAAAGGGAAGGTGTGAACACTGTCACAAACCAGGACATACTAGAGAAACTTGTTGGAAAATTCATGGTAAACCTAGTGATTGGAATCCATCAAGACCATCCAATGAAAAAGAAGGTGGAGCCTATGTTGCTGCAACTTCAGATGACAATTGATAGAGAATCAACAACACACCAACAAATCCCTTCACCATAGAACAACTTGATGTTCTATAGAAGTTGTTCAACCAAAACTCTACCTCTACTTTAACCTCTGGGTTTAACATGTTAGCACAGAAAGGTACTAACTCTACAGGTAAACAAGATGACTAAGAACCTTGGATCATAGACTCTGGAGCATCAAACCACATGATAGGAGATAAAATTGTGCTCCATGAATATAGCAAGAGCAAGGAGGACTGTGCAGTAAGAATTATTGATGGAACTTTATCAAAAATTGAAGGAATAGCTCAAAAGACATGAACCTGAAATTTGTTCTTTATGTTCCTAACTTGGACTGTAACTTACTCTTAATCAGCAAACTGACATGTGGTCTCAAGTGTATTGCTAATTTTTTTCCTAACTTCTGTGTTTTCAGGATTTGGCTTCGAGGAAGAGGATTGTCAGTGCTAGGATGTATTCAGGACTCTATCTCTTTAAGAACAAACTTCCACTAAGATGCAAAGCTTAGAATGCAATGCTTATCAAATCCACGGGTTAGTCAGTTTTCAATACCTATGTCAATAAAGATAGTGATGTTATGTTATGTTATGGCACTATCGTCTTGGTCACCCAATTTTGTATACCTTGAAAAGATACTTCCATCTTTATTTATCAATAAAAAATCCAAGACTTTCAGTTGTGAAATTTGTCAATTCTCCAAACATACTCGTAGTAGCTACCCTAACACTTGGAATTTGTGAAAGAATGTGGATACTAAGACTGCTTAAGGAAATGAGAATAGAAATAAAAGGTCCTATCAAAATGTTCCGTGACAATCAAGCTACCATAAGCATTGCAAAGAATCTTGTCCATCATGACAAGACCAAACATATTAAGATAGATAAGCATTTTATCTCAAAAAAGATGGACAAACAATCATCCAGCTAGACTACATCCCTACAAAATTGTAGATATCCTTACCAAAGCACTTTCAAGACCTAACTTTGAAGAACTAAGTCACAAGCTGAATATGCACAACATCTACAACTCAACACCTACAACTCAGCTTAAAGGGGAATGTTGAAATCAGGCTCAAAGTCAAGGATTTAATAAGATATTCTTAGTAAATATTAGTATAGGAAATCTGTCATAATTAGCTTTTACTAGTTAGGAAAGTTGTTGATGTTTCCTAATTGTTATTTCCTATTTAGACTCTAAAGTTGTATATATATAGGGATGTATCATACATAAATAAGATGAGAAAATAAGTCTCTCTTTCTCAAAATTCACAATAATCGTTAGTATAACCATCTCATGAAAGGCAATAATTTTACTAGTCATGTAACTAGTATAATTATTATTTTACTATTCCAAAAAAAAACATTAATGAACTTACTTTTGAGTGCAATTTGATGACTGAAATTCATTGGGAGTAACTTTTTTCTTAAACTAAATTACCCTTAAAAAGAAAAATAAATAAATTGTTGTCCATGATCATTTTTGTCTTGTCCTTTTGATTAGCACAAAAATATTGTTATAGGGAAAAAATAAAATAAAATGGCTTCCCAGGTTATTATACAAGAACTAACATGATTTGACATGACAAACATATTTTATACTTTAATATTAAATCAAAATATTATTGATTAAATGATATTAATTTCAATAAAAAAAAACTAGTAATTAAAAGGTTAAGTCAAATCACTAATGACTTTTGGAATATTTGAGGGATCATGATACGTTGCTAGACGATGCACTGCTTTTCAAATATAAATTAATCAATTGTTGAATTGATAGTAAATTAAATTGTTTAATTTATTTAATTAGAATTAGAATTTATATTTGGATCAACTTATTATGAACTTAATGACCCACACATATTAAGAACTATTATTCAAAAATTAAACTGGGATGATTCAATTAAGTATAACTTGATTAAAATATATTTTATAAATTAAGAACTAGAATATAATTAATACAAATATTATATTTTTTAAATCTAGAAAAATAAGTATGGACTTAATTGAGTTAATTTGTAAAATCTTGAATTAAAATATGAATATTAAGGGACAAATTGATAGTTTTTCAATTTATAAGGTTTTGTTCTATAAATAGTAAGTTATGCATTTTATTTTTTATAGAGTAATTATGTAAGTTACATAATAGAGAGCTAATGTGGATTACCGTTAGAGGTTGAACAATTGAAAAATTTCTGGTTTGTAATAACCCGACCTTTAAAGAATTATTTAAAGCAAAAGAAGATCAGATCTTCAGGTAATAAATTCCTAAACAACTTTAAATTTGTCTAACATAATCCTATAGACTTCTAAATAATTTTGTATTATTTTTCTCTGCACCTTCGATTTGTTTTAACTCTCTCATAGATTCATATGTAAATATAGAATTTTTTAAATACTTGTTTGGATCATTGTCGTGACGCTTTGAAGTTACCACCCACACCAACTGCACTTAAATTGTCAAACTTTTTACTAAGTTATACACACACACACACACACACACCAAATGGATTCCTAGTTTCATTAACGGGAACCCATGAAAACACAGCACAAATGCAGACAAGCCATGAGGAAGCTAAGTAATTCAGAGGAAGCTAAACATGTTTCTGTCAATTATCTGACATCATAAATGCAAAATTTGAGAGTGAAGGCAGCAAGTAGCCAATACATCAATTTATCCATCTATCTATCTACCATCAATCAACATGGAAAAAAAAACCAAATATAACGAAAAAAATCATGTTTCTTCATCTAACATATTTGTTCTTTTATTGCAATATCAATGAGAATCTAACACTACTGAGCAGCTATCATAGCAAATGTTTCTCAACAACAGTCCGGCCAAACTTCTCTTGGACATCCTTCGGAGTTTCAATCTGTAAATAGCAAAGATAAAACAGTGATCACAAACCCTGAGAGAGAGAGAGAGATGTCTATCATCTAGGCAGACTGGATTACTTACAGCATTCAGAGCTTTAAAGAGAGCCCTGACAGTGTTATAAGGATTCCTAGAGCCAATGACCTACAAAAAAGTCGGAGCTTTCAATTAAAAAACTCCAGAGTATAGGTGTGCTTGTGACTCAGATTTGGCTAATGAGCTCTTTACCTTAGATTTAACATTTTTGAAACCAGCTAAATTCAAAATAGCCATGACAGTTTTTCCTGCTTTCATGCCTGTTCTTGTTGGGGCAGGCCAGAGATACAGCTAAGGGGCATGGACAAACAGAGATAAGAAAATAATAAAAAAGAGGAAAAGTGATAAACTTGAATGTCTCAAAAATGAAAGGTGCGGAAAAGCAAAAACCTTGGTTTTCTTATACTGTGTTTGTACTGCATTTGCAATTGTATGCTCCTCGTGGCGCTCTACATAGTGCAGATTCTGGAAGCATTTCTCACGTGCCTGTTTGTTCAATCAAATTAGTTCACTGTTCCAAATATCTCAGACACATGAAGGCAATTGACAACTCCGGCTATTATGACTAAACAGAAAACAGAAAAATAGGAGCCTTTGAACACTCCCAATTTCGCAACATTCGTCAATTTCTAAAATATGGTGCAACCAATTTCCACATACTATGAGACAATGGTAAGAAAATAAAGCAACTACCAAAAACAAACTTGGAAAGAAGAAAATGAACAAAAGTGGCAGTACCACCCTAACTTGATAAATAAATGATAACTTGCATAATTTTTTGAAAACAGCCACTAGTTTCTCATACAATTATAATCCTCTTCTATGCCAACATCAGTGCAGAGTGCAAGAAAACCTAGGAATAGCCACGAGGCATTATATACTACAGAATGAAAAATATTGTACATAAGAAGGAGCATCCAAGCTCACAAGTATCGCATTAACATCCATGCATTACACCACCTTCGTGGACAACAAGCATTTTATGATTGTGTCATAATGATGCAGAAGATCGCAGTCAATGTTTGTGTCATAATGATGCAGAAGATCGCAGTCAATGTTTGTGTCATTATGATGCAGAAGATCGCAGTCATAGCAACATGCAGAGGATTTAGATCAAGATCTGATTTATGCAAGGGCCAAAGAATGGCCGAGAAAGAAAAAGAAAGCCTACAGACTAGCAATAATGTCTGTGCCATGTAAAAAAAAAAAAGCAATAAAAACCATTATAATAAAATAAACATTTTAAATAAAATAATAACACTATGAATTACCTTCTGGATAGCAACATGAACTCTGGGGCCTTTAGCTTTTGCAAAACCAATAACACCGTGATAGTTACCACAAGCTAACATAGCAGTGTACTTGAACACTCGCCCTCCCTGGGTCATAAAAAAATTTCAGTGATGATTCTACATAGACTGCTCATAAATCAAAGGCCTCAAATGGTAAGGCAGTAATACCTTGGTAACTTTACAAGTTCGATTCACATTTATCACTTTGTCATCAAAACCCTGTCAATATTCAATAACATTCTGGGTCATATATGGAGCATAAAACTTATCACCAATACCAAATAAATACAGAAAAATGCAAACATAAAGAATTACTGTTGTGAAGCATGACTAATATGATGCCAAAAGTGGTAAAGCAACAATCAAAAGAATATTTGTTGTTGATAAAGCAGCCTAGATACTTAAGACGAAGGCAACCACAATACATGATGTACATGAATATGACCTATCTTCATGCAAAAACTTAGAGACACAATCTCTGACGCATTCACAACCAAACAGCTTGAAGGTTGAAATTGACGGAACTGACATAGCTCAAGATGCTATAAAACAGGTATCTAGAAGTAGAAAGCAAGTACTTTACTTTCCGGTACATTGGTCTTCTTTTCTTTTCTGTCAGAGAATTTCTCTGCTCCGCAAGATTCCTGATCTCCTCCTCGAGAACCTTCCCCTTCTTTCCAAAAGTATAATCCAACTCCGCTAACTTATCTTCCAGTTT
Organism: Salix viminalis; assembly: GCA_029228465.1. Classification (NCBI taxonomy): domain Eukaryota; kingdom Viridiplantae; phylum Streptophyta; class Magnoliopsida; order Malpighiales; family Salicaceae; genus Salix; species Salix viminalis. Next base: position 7,454,262 of record CM055438.1, on the reverse strand, counting down.
CTTGTCAATCTCATTCAGCTTCTCTAGCAGTATATCATCCCTCTCCTTCATGTCATCAAACTCATCCTCCTCATCCTCATCCTCATCCTCATCCTCCTTGCCCCCATCATCCTCATCCTCCTTGCTCTCATCATCACCTGGTGTCTTTTTCTGTTGTTTTTTAGATTCAGCATCTTCTAAGGCATGGCCACCTGGTGCCACTTCTGCACGCTGAAAAAATCCATAATTTGCAGGATTATTAGGATCATAAGCTTCCTTCCACTCCACCAATCTCATTGCCCTATTTAATTTGTGTTGGAGGATAAATTTATCCTTTCCTTCTGCTACCTTCAAAAGATTAATCAAATCCCCAATCACCCTATATTCAGGACGAAGTCGAAAATGTTTTTGCTCAAAATTGTCAATTTTCTTCATCCATTTGAATGCATCATCAAGTGTTTCTGTCAATAAATAATAATAATAATTTACTCAAAATCATCACAGCCCATTACATATCCACAATAACAATACTTTAATAACAAACCGAATATCAAAAACAACAATTATATCACATACCAGCTTTAGCGAAATTCTTGACTAACTCTTCGTGTTTGCCAAACTTCTTTAAAAAAAGTTCCTCTCTTTTCTTAGAAGCATCAGTAGAAAACCAGCTATCATCGTCACTACCCGATTCAGCAGCTTCATGATCATAAACTTCCGGCTTACCTGCATCCTTTTGAATCTTTTTCTCTATTTTTTCTATCAATGGACCAACACCCAGGTAATCTTCTTCATCTTCTGCATCAATGTCTTTAGTATCGAGTCCATTTCGCCTTCTTACCTCTCTTTCCTTCTGCTTTTCGCGCTCTAGCTCAGCCAGAAGTTCCCGGGCAACATTGGAAGAGGCACCAGAGAAAGTTGAGAAATGGGTTTTGGAGAAATGGGAGAATGAGGGTGTTTGGGAGCTGGGAAAGTGGGGGAAAGTCGAGATTTTCCGGGAAAGTAGGGGTATTGGAGGTTTTCTAGGTTTTTTCAGGGATTGATAGAGAAGCAAGCGAGACCATGATTTTGGGTTCATTCTTTCTTACTTTTTTTTCGTTTAGGTGTTCGTTATGGAATCATTTGAGACTTGAGAGAGCAAGAAGAAATGTGAGAAAATCCTGTCTGCTAGGGTTCTACAACCTTCTCTTTTTCTAAGCCCTAACAGGTCCGAATAGGGCCCAAAGTTGGCTTTCGATGACAGTGTCAAGCCTTCGAAGGTATCCAGAAATAGAAAGCTCTACTTAGTTTACCCCAAGGATAAAACTTTTTTTTATTGCTTACCAGTTATTAAAACATGTAAATATTTATTTAAACAATAAAAAATGATAATCACAAGGTAATTAGTTCGAATGAGTTTAATAAATTCGACTATTTAATAATATCATTAAAAAATAAGATACCGACAATTAATAAAATATTTGCCAATATTATAGAAATAGATCTTCACAATATTTTTAGAATATCTCAATCATCTTATTTAAAAAAATAAGAATATTATAATTGATGGAAAGAAAAAACAAATAAGAATATAAAACAAATAAGACAAAAAGAACCGGTTATTGTTAAATTTTTAAATCATGGCCTAAGTTATAAGACTAAAAGTACTATATATGAAAATATTTAGGGTTACAATAATTAAAAACAAAACATAAAATATCCAAAATAGAAAAAATAAAATAAAAATAATAAAGGCTAGAATTACAATAAAATATAAATCAAAGGGAACAAAATATTTAAAATTTGAGAGTAAAATTGAAAAGAATAAAGACATTAACAAAATGATTAAATTCAAAAGAACGAAAGCAGGAAAAAAATACATTGTAAACTTGGATTAAAAGGTTAAATTAAAAACAATACTACTTTCATAAAAGGTTTAAGGGGAAAAAATTAAAAAAAAAATCATAAGAATAAGCATCGAATCTTAAACATCAAAACATAATTAAGAAAATGAATATCCATAATTCTACAACTTATGCATACATCTAGTTAAACAAATCAATAACCATTGTGTAAGACAATAAAAGAAATCTATCAAAAAAAAATGAAATTGTAAGAACCAAGAAAAAAATAAAGATCAAAATATTTAACATCGCAATACGAGTAACTAACCTATTTATGTTTAATGAATTCTTCTACAAAATAAATTTGTAAGAGAAAAACACAAATTTGTAATAAAAATTGACACATAAAATTTATTCAATAATAATTAAAAAAAAACATATCAAAAAATTATAAAAAAACAAATTTAATCTATATAAAATAAGAAACAAATCATACATGAATAATAACTGCCTCTTTAAAAATTAAACACGCTCAATATCATTTAAAAATAATCACAGTCTCATTAAAAAAACTAAACCCAAACTTTATTTGAAAAAATACACACAAACAATACATTGTTTTTCTAAAAGCTATTTTAAAAAACAAAATATGTTGTTGTGCTTGGTAAGCCAATCTCAGCTTCTAGCCTAATAAACCAATGACCCGTGCACGAGCCTGCAAGGCCAAGCCCAAGCACAAGATTATTTTTTTAAGTTTAGTCACCCACCCTAATTATCTTGAAAAAAGATGTGTCATCTTTACTAGTAGATGACACGTCATCTTCAGAAGTCAGTATTTAACACTGCTATAAAAGCTATAAAAACAGGTTGCTTTGTTTTTTTTATAAAAATATATTTTTTTATCCAAAAAAGTAACCCCTCACCCCACCTCGTCTCATATGGAACCTTTTATCATAAAAAATTTACCATTTCAGGGATCAAAATCTTCTCCAACGACCATTTATCTCTCTAAGTTGAAATATAACGACTCTTTCTCTTCTCTCAATAACATGGAATGAAAAAAAAATGAAGTTAGGTACCAAAATATCTTTTCTTAAGTTCAAAGGATTGATCATCATATATCCAAAAACTATGGAGGATTGAAATACATATTGTAATAAACAGTTTTAACCCGCCCTAGTTTTATTTTAATCCAAAGACTATGGATACCAGAGTTTTCACTCAAGTTCCCTATCTATCAATTAAACTCTCCATTATAAAATAATATGCAATTAAGGGAAAACTTGAGCTAAAAAGGTCCAAATCATGTCAAATAAAAGTTAGAGGACCAAAGTATTAAATTAAAAAAATATACATTTTTCAATCCAAAGTTATTGTGAGAGAGTGCTAAGTAATTTTAAAAATTGTCCTCTTTCAATATATTGTATAATTTCTTCCTCATTGTACTCTTCAAATTCCTTAAATGGAATCCATAAAATGTATTTTGGTTTGATTGAGTCTTTTTTAGAGCAAATGTGGTTCTCTATATGACAAGATCATAAATCAATAAAAATGAAGAATAAATAATTAGAATGTATCCATTGTAATAATAATACAAAATCATTAAATAATTAGAATACAAGTATAAGAAATTTTTGTAAATAGAGAAAAAGAATAAGATATTTGATTTTTGAAAATTAAATAAGAAATTATTGAACACAAATATAAGACAAATAAGAAACAAGATTCGTTTCATGGTTAGTACATCACACCAATTTTTATTCAACCCAAAATTATTATATATTCCTATTATTATTATTTTTTATTTCTGATAAAATATAATATGTTAAAACCTAAGAAATTGACTAAATTGATAAGAAATAGATACTTCATAAATTTTTTTAAAAATAATTATTTCATTATTATCTTTTCCTTTTATTTACTTATAATTTATTTTTAAATGGATTAATTTCATTCATTTATTAACATCAACTCCAATAGAGGAATTATATTTTATACATTACACACCATACTACAATTCAATCAAATCAAAACATTTTTTAACACAACATGATAAAACTTATAAACCTTTGGGTTATAAGGATAGAAACTTTAAAAGAAAAAAATTGAAATTGAAATTAATAAATAAATGGTATTATAATATCAAAGAAAATAGATTAAAGGTAGATTTAGAAATATTGGCTACCATTAAAAGTAATGTTTGGAATTGAGATATAATGTATTTACATTATATTGCAACTTAAATCACTCTATATTTTATTCCAGGATAGTTTTTTTTATGAAACAATTATTATTGATAAATAAATTATTTATTAGATATAATTATCTTAGAATTCTTCTCAAAAATACTACAACAAACATGAAAATTCAAGTTGATAATAATAACATTTTTATTGAATAAAAAGAAATTGATTCAAAAATATCTAATTTTTTTTTTAAAAAAAAGGAAATTATTGGATGAATTCAAGGTAGCTTGCATCTCCAATAGAATGTATAAATAAATTTGTCCATAACCTTTTGGAATTCTATTAACTAATCCTTCTTGAAAAGAGAAATTCAAATAATTGAAACTTAAATTTGAATGATACTAATTTGATAACTATAAATTTAAATAAGAGTTCATTTTATTGTTATGTAAAGATTAGGTTAGGATCGTTACAATTTCATCTTTATTAAAAAAACAAACTTTGCCTTCAAGGTTATGATAGATTCCTTTTAGCTATCCTATTTTATTTTATTTTATTTTATTAGAGAAATTTGGAATGCTAAATGTACTATGGCCTAATAAAAAAAACTTTAAATGGTAAGTCACCTTCCTTATCCATGATTGTATTTTGATTATCTTTTGTCTTTGTAAGATAACTTTTGAATTCTCTTCTAGTGCACACTTAATTGATGATATGATAAGAGCTTAAGATACCAAATCTCCTTTTAATTCAAGTTCTTTCTTTCTGTGTTATATTTGCATTTTATCTCTTATGTGCTTGGCATAAGTTTGATTTGATATTTTGTAATAATGTTGCTCAATCTTTAAATTGCTCATTTTCAACAAAGAAATCTTTTTTTAGATTGATAAGTGCATCTATAAGTTCATTATAGATAGATGCCTTAAATTTTATATGCAATGGATCCTCCCCTTTAATAATTGTGACATTTATGTTCCATCTTTTATGGGACAATAGACATTGATACCAGCTATAACAAACTTGAAAATTCAAATTGATAATTGTCATAACTCAATTTCTGGGTTACTCCCCACAATCCACCAAAAAATAACAAAAAATAAAATAAAAGGGGTCAACGTGGGTAGAAAAATCAATGTGAAAATTGTGGTTGTTTTTGCGAGTCCAATCGTATCTCTTTTGTTCCAAAAATAGAGAAAAATACAGATTTAAAGCAAAAATAATTTATCGTTGGATAAATCTGTGTAAAAATTAAGTTGAAATGACATAATTATATTTTTATGGTTTGATTTGATTTAATCGTCGACCAATTTAAAGTTTAATTATCATCAAAAATTAATTTAAGATCCAATTGAAGAATTTAACTAAGTGCAAGGACTTAATTATACTTTAAATTGGTCAAATTAATTTTATTAAGGGCTTAGTCAATGAAAAATCAAGTTCTTGAATTTAATTCGGGCTCAATTGATGAGAATGGAGTTTTCGGAGACTGATTTGAATTTTTCAAGCCAACTATGAGAAATTAGGGAGCAAATTGAGAGTTTAACGGTTGATTGAGGGTTAAATTGCGCAAATCAGAAACCGGGGACCAAAATAAAAAAAGGTGTGCAAAGCTAAGGATGCTCTCAAAATTCTGACAGGGATATAATTACACAAAATTAAAAGTTTAAAACCAATTGAGGATGCAATTAGAACAATTGCAAATTAAAGGACCAAATTGCAATTTTCCAAAGCCAAGATTGCATTTGCCTGCATTGTTCCGACACCTAAACAATGCAGAGCACAGCACTGCAGCCCACAACCTCTGCAAATTCAAAGGCAGAGGCAGTAACCTCATGCAATATGCGTGAGAGGTGCCTCTGCCCCTATAAATATAGCCATGGATGCTGCAGAAGGGGAGGAGAAAAAAAAACAGAGGGGAAGGGGAGGAAACAGAGAAGAAATTCTGAAACTTTTCAACAAACAAACGAAAGAAGAAAAGAAAATCACACAAAATAATACCCTCACCATCATCTCCCTCGGCGACCAGTTCTTTCTCCCTCTCTCTCGGTCTGCAGATCCTTCCTCTCTCTAAAAACCAGCTTCGTCGAGCTCTCTCTCTCTCCACCGTTAAAGGCAATCCAGTCACCTAACACCACCCTTATCACCACCGTTAATCTCCCCTCGACGCCAGCAACTAAACCACACTCTCAGGCGAAGCCACGAAGACAATTGCAGCAACTGCAACACAAACCCCGATGACTTTGGAAGCTCCCTCCGGCCACCACAGGTCACCATTGACAACGCCACCACGACAGGAATCATCACCTCGACCTCCTCTATCCAACGGTATTAACAGGTACACCTTTCATCACAGTCGAAAAATCCACTGTTCATCTTCTCCTTCGTCCCAGCGCCTGCATGCAGTGGGACGTGATTCACGTCCCACTGTTCATGCGAGTCAGGCTGTATAAATGGGTCGGGCCCTGTGCACGGCCCAAGCTCCAAGGAAGCTGGGTTTCCAACCCATGCAAGGATGGGTTGTCAACCCAACCCATCAGGTCTGGACTGTCAGCCTAACCCCTACAAGAGTGGGCTGGACAGTCAGCCCACTAATTTTTTATTTATTCTTTTATTTTATTCTTGTTTTATTTAAAAAATAGTGAAAAAATATTAAATACAAAAATACAAAAATCTCAAAAACAAACATAAAAAGGTTTTGTTTTTATGCATACGACCAATTCCAAGTTTTTTTTATCATTATTTTTCGTAAAAAAATATGTTACATCTTTCGCATGTTTTAAAAATGAAAATTGGATATCGTAACTGGTTTACGATTATCCGTTGGAGTTTGGCCAAAATTTCAAAAATAATTTAACAATTATTTTGTTTTAACTATCAGAGTGTAAATTTACATTGTAAAGTACACCCGTAGATAAAAATAGATTTTACTACGGTGTAAAATTACATTGTATAATACATCCGTAGATAAAAAAAAAAGGTTTTCAACTGTGGTGTAAAATTACATTGTAAAGTACATCCGTAGATAAAAACAAGTTTGTAATTGCGGTGTAAAATTACAGTGTAAAGTACACTCGCAAACAAAAAAAATGGTTTTTGAAAATGCAGTGTAAATATATTTTTTAACTTAGAAAAAACAATAAAACAACAATGCAGCTTACCTTAGGTAGGGTGCACTGGGGGTGACGCGTCTTCCCCTTGCACAACAAGTCCCCTTACCCAAGACTCTCGCAGACCAATAGGTTCTTAATGATCTTAATACTAGGTGGCGACTCCTGATATTTATAGTCGTAATTTTTACAGCTATAAAACAACCCTCAATTTTCACCGCGCGTCGTTGTCTCCCTCGAATCAAGGGGAGAGGGCGGGGCGCGAAGCGCGAAAAAATCATCGTCACGACAAAAAAAAATGCGTAAAAAAAAGAGAGATAGAAGAAACAATTTGATGTATATTTTAGATAACTCAAGTCTCCAATAACTTATGATTGTTGTAAAAAATGTTTGGATTCCTTTTATTAATATTTTTTTATTGCTGGCTTAAATAAAAAACTGCACTATCATATTTGAGTAAGAATTTTAACAGAAATCAAAACATAAATAGGATAGTCCAATTAGTTTTTATATTATATAGTGTTTTTAAGTTTGAACCTTTCCCTCATTTTATAAGATGGAAAAAAAATGTAATCTTATTGTTATTGTTATTGTTATTGTTATTGTTATTATTGTTGTTATAAAGGTGTAATGATGTTATATCAAATATTTATAATAGAGACGTGATTCTTTTATTTTTATTTTTCAAACCAAAAAAAATTCATAAGAATAAATAATCACCTTTTGTTTTTATAAAATTAGATCATTGTCTTGAGTTATTTTATGAATCTGATCAATTTGTTTAGCATAAAATATGTTCAAAACATTGCTAATATTTTTATAAGTAAGAAAAAAAAAACAAATTATGCAGAAGTTGATCCTATGTGACTTGGTTTTATTGATGAGTTCAAAGACAATTTGTATAACTAGAAAAACAAAGTTTGACTAAAAAAATATTAAAGATGACACCTTTTTTTTTAAAAAAAAACAATAAAGATATTGAGACGACAACATATTGGATCAACCCAATTAAACTTGGATTAACATGCCAAATTTGCGACTTAGATTATGAAACTATGATAACCCAATATAAAGCAAACAAAAAATAATTATGAAACTTAATCCCAACTCAACTTAATATTGAAATATGAAAAAAAATCATTAATTAAAAAATTGTAAAGAAATAACTCAAGTAAACTGAGTTAACATGTCATATTCATGACTCGAGTCATGATACTAAGATAACACTATAAAAAATTAAATTAAATTAAATTGTGAAACTCAATTCTCAATTAACTTAATATTGAATGATGGAAACAAAAAAATCAATTAAAAAAGGGATATAAAAAAAAAAACTTGATTCAACTCATCAAACCTATATTTTGGATCTTGAAACTTGAATAAACTCATAAGAAGAAGAGTAAAAATAACTTAGGTCAACCGGTGTAATCCTGTTAAAAATACGACTAAGGTTGAAAAATTAGGATAACCCTATATAAAGCAAATAAAAAAAATTATAAAAAAACATAATTCGTAATTAAACTATTGTTAAACAATAAAATTGGAAAAAAACCAATGTGGAAAAAAAATACACACAATAAAATGACTTGAGTCAACCTAAGTAAACTCACAAAACTTGTGATCTAAGCTATGAGATTAGGATAACTTCATACAAAGTGAACCAAAACAAATCATAAAACTTAATTCCTAATCAACTTAATATTAAATGATGAAATTGAAAAACAAGTTTTATAAAAAAAAAAAAAACTGAGTCAACTAGGTTAACCCTTTTAAACTTATAAGACTATAATAACCACATAGAAAATAAACCACAACAAATCATGAACCTCAACCTCAAATAATGTTAATGTTAAATAATATTTAAAAAACAACAACCGAGGGCAACAAAAAAGCATTATTGCAATGAATAGTATTTTATAAGGTTGTGTAAAATCAAAATACCACCTCTTTTAGTTTTTGTTAAATGTCTACACATAGTACATTTTTGTTTCTCTCTCTTTATTTTGACAGTGATGACTTGATAGGCTAGCAATCAAAGTCCTTTTACTAAATATGAACCGGTTCGTATAAATCTAATATCGAAAACAATTGACATGATAAATAATTTGGGTTAGTATGTTATTTGTTCTTCATTTATTTCTTTTAATGATAATACAGTTAAGATATTAATTTCAAGTGAAGGTAGGCAACAACCTAGGAAATCGATCATAATGTCACTTATTGCTTGACTTCAACAAATTAGAAAGAAAGAAAGACAAATATAGATAAACTAATCTAGGCAAAATATAAAGAGCAATAACTTTTTTTTGTAAAGAAGTAAAGGAAAAAAAGATTAATTACAAAAATAAAATGTAGATATGAGGTTGACCATCATTTTTAATAACTGGCTGGACTATTTATATACTTATAGAATTTGAATCCCACGTGAGTTACAATTCCTAACCCAACATAAATTATTTATAGCAAATAAGGAGTTTGCACCATGAATTCAAACATAATTTGAATTATTATCTACAAATGTCATTTTCTTAGCAGTCATATGAACCCTAACTAAATTGTAATTCTTTTTAATCTAATTTATTAGGGCAAGTCCAAAGGAGGAGCCATCAGAGGAGGCAAAGCCAAAATTTGGCTCTTTTTGTTAAAATTGTCACTCCAACTGGGAGAGGCAAATGAAGAGGCAAAATGCCTCTTCCAATTCTCGAGCTATTCCACGGGTTTTGGCCAAAGAGCCAAAACCCAAAATGTTACCGTTGCCCTACTGTTTGTGACCGTTGGGGACTTTGCCAATAAAAAAATGCTCGTAACACAAAATCAACACAACCAAGCAAAATCAACACAACAATTGAATTAATTGAAAAAATTGCAAAAAAAATTACTATACAGACAAACTCATCGGGTTTGTTTTCAAACAAGGAAAATAAAAAAAAATACCATAAATCCAAGGAGTGCATCTTCACTTCAGTGCTCATCACTTCTGTAAAGAGTAGAGTGAGGGAAGAAGAAGAGGAAGAAGAAGAAGACGAGGAAGAAGAAGAAGAGGAGGAAAAGAGAAGAAACAAGTGTGGGGGCAGTAAGAAGAAGAAGAAGAAGAAGAAGAAAAAGAAGAAGAAGAAGAAAAAGAAGAAAAAAAACAAGTGTTAGAGTGCTGCTGGAGGGAGAAGAGAAAGATGGGTAGGGGTAGGGGTTTTTTTTTAATTTGTGGATTGAAATGAAAGGGATTTGCACGGGGGTGGGTTTTTATAATTATTATTATTATATTATAATAATTATTATATATAATAATAATAATTATTATTATTATTATTATTAATTATTATAATAATATTTAACATAAAAAAAATAGGGGTATTAATTTGTAATTAATTTGATTCAATTATTTATAATGGAATGTATTTTAATTCATTATGTTTGAACTTATTGGTTATTTGTTAATGTGTTTATTTTGTTTTTTTAAAGTTTTTTCTAACACTCAAAGACAATAAGTAACATTAATTAATTTTAAATACAACAACCATAAAAAAAAACATAGAAATATTGTGGTTTTTTTTTAATTATATTTATATTCATTTTTTTTAATTTAAATATAATTAAAAAAAATAATTTTATTGTTTGGGAGTTTTTCAAAAGCAATTATTTAATTGTATAATTACACTATATACAAAATAATTGAATTTTATTTAAAATAAATTTAAAAAAATAGCTCTTAAAAATGGCTCTTACCATTGGAGACCACATTACCTCAAGAGCCATTTATACACTATTCAAAGAGCCATTTCTATCATTTGCCTCTTAAAAATGCCTCCTACCCTTGGACTTGCTCTTAAGGACGATTGTTTTAAGTAGGATTGATCTTTTGGTCAACCATGTGCACTTTTATCACTGTAACCAATTGTGTTTTCCTAGGTGATAATTAATCCTAATTTTTCTAATTAACTCTTTTCAAATATCATTTTACTTTGGTCAAGGACTTCTTATTTGATACTATGCGAGAGCAGATAAAATATCTTCTTTAATTTACTCAGGGTGATGAATCTTTTTTTTGATCACTCAAGTGTCTTCATATAATCCATTTTATACCTTTATATCTTCCAATCACATAAGCCTTTTAATAAACATAAGTGATCTCTGTATATAAAATTTGCATGCGGGTTAGTTTAGTGTACATGTCTTATGACATGCACTTCAATATTAGTTTTAAGTATCCCTTATACTTTAGCTTATAAGAACAACTGTTTATTTTTCATAAAGAAAAGAACATAATTTGCATCAATCTCAATAACTCTAATAAATATCCAATATTTAAGAGAGCATCAAATTAACACATTTTAGGAACAATACTTTGATGCAATATGAATTCCATAATTACAACAACTTTATAATTTTCTTTACAAAATATTTTTAACCTATGAACTTTATCTTTACTCTATATTTGTAAATCAAATATTAGTTTTATTAATATAATATTATATGAATGCTAAAGACAAATTCAGTTTTTATTAGTGATAAATATATATTTAGATGAATATAAGAATATCGTGTGTAACTAACTAATTAGCTAAAAGACATTATTCTAACATCTCTCGTACCTTAATTCATGAGACCAATTGTTTCCTTTCATACTAGAAAGAATATAACATGCATCAATCTCAACAACTTGAGTTAATATCTAGTTTTAATATAACATTAGCCAAGAACATTTAAGAATAATGCTTTGATGTAATAAAAATCTCATAATTATAACTTCATAATTTTCTTTGCAAAATATTTTTGTCCCATGAGATTTAGATTTACTCTAGATTTATTAATTAAACATTAGATTCATTAATCAATTATAAATAAACATTAAAAAAACCTTTATTAATAATAAAATACTTTGCATGAATAAAACCAACCTGCAAAACATATCCTCCCTTGATGATTTCTCTTACGTAGTGCTATTACTGGAAAGGAGGAAGCCCTTTCAGCTGGTGTCCTTCATGGCTCTATTTTCGGTATCTTAAATCTCCTGTATCCACAATTCATCATTTTATGATCATCACGCATTCAATTTTTATTTAATTTTTTTTTTTTTTGAAGTGGGAACCGCGTGGACCGGAAAGCGCACTTTGTGGGCCCAGGACACGCGTAAACCCTCCCGCTGACCCAGGCTCTTACGAGGGGAGTTTGCTAATGCAGGGCTCGAACGTGGGAGGCGCCAGGCTGGTTACTGGCCGAACCCCACGCCTACCGCTGCTAATGCTATTTTGCTGCTTTTGCTGTTAGCTCTTTAATATCTGCAGTTTGCATGCGGTTAGCAGGCTGTCACTCTTGCTCTACCCTGGGATTTGAAGAAACAGTAACATCACAAATATATGTAGGAGCTTTCGTAGAACACTCCACCAATGATCTGAAATCAAATGTACATTTTATTTAACTTCCAAGAATTATTTGCTCCTCTCAGGTCACTTCAATGCGCTTTGGTATTGGTCAACCAATAATCTTGTATCATTACAATATCAATTACAGCATATCCATCCTAATTTTTATTTCATAGTGCAAAAGAATGTGATTTCCATACAGCATCCTCGCCAGTTCAAATTTCCAAAGCCAGACTGGTAGCAAACTTGACCGAGGGCTGGGGTAGTAATTTTAACTGAGCACTGGCATCGCAACAGTGGCCGTTGAAGATGAGTTTTCAGAGTACTTGAAAAAGTTAAGGTACTAGATCAGGCTGCTTCATCTTATTTAAGCGCCATTGCAGCATGCCTTGGGAGTTCAAGAGCCAAAAATCAACTCTTTCAAAGACCTAAGAGGTGAGCTGTATCCATAAACTACAGTGTCTCTCCATAGAGCCATGCCTGTAAGGAAGGGAAACTTCTGTGTTCAGCGCTATCACAAGCTCAGCATAACTGTAGAATATTGCTCACTTGCCCCCCATTTTCTGGGCATGTGGGGTCGGGGCAAGGGCGGAGGCAGAGTATGGCTAAATTCCAAACATAAACTACACAAGGATTGAGGAGCTACCTATCCATGAAACCAAACTAGCTGTTGCTGCCAATAGAAATTTCCCACTGATGCTGTTGAAACTGATATCATAATTGAAGTTCTTCAGTTGCTAAGTCAGAAAAAAGAATAATAGCTAGCAATCACAGATGAGAATTCGCTAACAGAAGATAACTTACTAGTACATGCATAAAATATTCCCATAACCATAGAAAACTGCAGCCCATGTAGAGCCAGTGAACCTGAAAAGGTTGAGCATGCATCTGTCAGATACGGAAATTATTCTGTATATGGATAATCTAATGTACTGAAAAATCAAAAAAGACATATGAAGAAGATTCTGTATTATCATCCAAACTCATGGTTAAGAAGCGTTTAATTTGATGGAATTCAGTGCCCCCACTAGTGTGTGTATAGGTTAAGATTTATATATCAGAAGTGTCATTATTAACCTGGCAACAAAGCAGCCGGCTCACCATTCACTATGAAAAGACTAAATTTACCAACAAGAGTCATTTCTCTCATTTTCTTCCACAAACCCACCCGCCTTTTGAGGTTTGTAATAAAAACTTTTGTGTTGATGTCATTTTAGTATTCCTTGGTGATGAATTACTGTTAGCAGAGCTGTCAGTTATGAAGCATTGTGGTGATACACAACTCATGAGTGAAGTCCTTGTCAAATAAAATACAATGTGGAGACATGTCTAAACATTGTCGCAGACTTTCTGATAAAAAATAATCTACTCAACTAACCCTAGGTTCGGAAATAGTAGTCTGGTTGGAGTCCGTTTTATTATTCCTTTTATAGTCAAGAAAAAGCATGCATGTTGAGAGTTCTAAAGAGTTCAGAGTACTAAAAAGGAAGTAAATCACCGATACTTGTTCTAGAAATAAGGTGTTAGCATGTGAGATGATCACAGTGACAAACTACGATTGCATATAACTATGAAGTTTTAGAAAGTTTAGCATGAACATGGGAATATCCTGTCTGTAGAAAAATGAGAGGGATAGAGAATGATGGTGTAAAAAGCAGTACCACATGAAGTCGCGAATAAAAAGGGCACGTGGGATCATAAGGCCATTTCCAATCATAGCAAGCAGCATTGAGAAAGCTGATAAGCCTTTAATATTATCAGGATTCAGGAAATTTGTCCACTGAACAAGAAGCATGAGTCTTGGTCAGGGATGCAAGGTTGAAATGCCTGATTCGATAAGCCAAATTCTAAGAGAAAGACCGCATATATTACCATTTGTGACACTGGCATCCACATGAAGAGAAGTGTTGCTGTCCATCCAGATATTGCTCCAACAAATTTTACACCTTTTTCCGAGAGTTTTCCAATTCGTGCCTGCAAATCTTAGCAGGTAAGTCTAATCAAAAGGAAGATTTCTGGTGAAAAACAAAGAAGGGGGAAGGAAATTGCAAAATTATAAATCTAAACACAAGTTTCAAACAGATTTGCTAGGCATCATGAGCTATTACTTCAGTATCATCTCATTGTCATTATTCATTAAAGGTCCGAAATCTTAAAAACCATTATACACAAGTAGGATGCAGGTACTCAATCAGGGCCCATATTCGCTATCAGCTATAAAATTTGTACTCAATCAGCGAGTGTTTACACCGTCTCCTGTCATTTGATCTGATGTTAGCAAACGTAGAAGCAAAGTCCATTCAAACAGAGTTAAATAATCCACTTCTAAATGCTTTCTCTTTGTTAATCTTTAAGACTCAAACATGAGATGTGATTAGATCGATATGACCAAAGGCGGAATAAAACCTGAAAAGCTTACCATTACAACAGCTGCGACTGCTGTGACAAAAGATATTACACCTGGCAAAATGGAGTTTGGTATATATGGGACAAATGTAGACCACATAACCTGCACTCAAATTTACAAAACCATTAAGAGAATATTTCATAAATACTTAAAAGTATATCAATGTTTTTACTCCCACAACAGCCAAGATGAACACAAAAAGATGAGAAAAGGCATAGGTGCATAGGTATTTAGAGGTGTGAAAGAGAGACAGAAAATGGGGTACCTGAGGAAGGACCGACAATCCACAAACAGTGATAAAATCTTCCCAAAAGCGCCAGATTCCAGCATTGAGCATTCCAAAGTAATTCAAGAAATTTAATAGCAAGCCAGTTGCTACAACAACTGAAGTGACCATAAAGTAAGGCAGAGGCATGGCTTCTGCCATTGCAAGCTGAGCAATTACAACGTAAATTGAAACCACTCCCAGTGTCTGCACCACAATAACCTCGGTTTCCCTCTTTTTCGCAAAGTAGGAAAGCAACGAAAGGTTTCCAAGCAACCCAGTTAACATCCCCTGCATTATGCAAACTCAGGGTTCCACGTTTCAGCACAGGTAATAAAACAGTCGTCTAAAAATGCCCATTTCAGGTTATGGGAAAACAATCATCCCGTTTGACCATAAAAGGGAAAAAAGATGAAACAAAAGGTGGGTATCACTCAATTAATCATGCATATGAAGAAGCTATGAGTGAGTAAAATAAAGAGAAGAAAAAGAAGGGGGAAAGGTGAGAAAATTACCAGCCATGGTACAGCCAAAAGGGCAGTTTTATTTCCAGATATAAGATTTTTTGCATTGAGAAGGATTTGAGGCATTTGGAGTAACAGAAAAGGGACATTTGCTCCTGCAGAGAATTTGGCTGTCCAAAAGTCCCATTCTTCCTTTCTGCTATTGTTCTTTACCTTCAATGTCGACCCCTTTTCAGAACACAAACAAAAAAAATCCTCAATCCAAAACATAAAGTCGTCATCCTCAACATAAATCAGAAGCAGTAAATTACCTGGTCAAGAGGGTGAGGGACATCAGAGTCAAGAGCAGGAACTGGAATGAGCCGGCGATGAAGTGAAGTCAGGGAGAGTGAGTGAAGATGGAGGAAGGGCTTGGATGGAGATGAGTGAGAGTGGAGAGGAGGAGGGCGTCTCGGGCATAATGAGAACGAGTGGCACTGGGATGGTGCTGCTAGGAGTGACTTGTTAGCAGCTGCTAGTATAATTGAACTTGCCATCTTCGTTTTTGAGGGGATATTCAGAGAGAGGGAAAATCTTGTATATATAAAACAGAAGAGGAAAAGGAGAACATCAAGGTGGAGACCTGAGATTGGGCGGTGAGCGTTTAAGAATCTCCAGGTGACATGTGGCTCATTTCCTACGGTGGAAATGCTTTTTCTTTCTTGACGTGTAAATAAGGTTTTATGTGTGATTGTAGTGGATTTATATTAATATTTTCAGAGTTATATAATGAAAATCATCATATCAGTCACGGATACAAAGTAAAAATGCTAATAGAATCTATATAATGGATACACAATGTACGACGATTTATTTTATAGTTAATTTATTTTATAAATAGTAAATATGTTATGGATATTCTCAAATAATAATAATAAAAAAAAAGGACACGAGCAGCGGTGAATAGGATCTTGTTTCTGTGCTAGAAATAGGGCTGGGAAGGAGGATTCGTAGTAGTTACTTCTCGTTGAGTTGACTGGGACTCCATGGATGGATTTCAATGAAGAAATGATGGGGTTTTTTATGGGATCTCTCTCTCTCTCTCTCTCTCTCACACACACACACACACACACACACACAGAGAGAGAGAGAGAGACGTAATGGGCATGCATGGGTGCTGCTGCATTCAGTCACAGCTCACATGGGCATGGACATTTTGACCTCCTTTCTTTTCTTCTAAAACCCATAAAAAAACATTTAATATTTATCCAACTCGTAGAAGGAAGAACATGATGAACTCTTTTCAAGTCACAGAATCAGCTCAAGGCTTCTAAGATTATAAGAACTGGGTCTATATTTATTTGACAAAAGAGAAACCTATAAACAAGTGACCTGTCACAGCAGCTCGTGAGAATTGGCTTCTCATGTTTTGAAGAATGTAAAGATCATACCAAAATGTTTTACGGGGAAAAAAGAAAGAAAGTTTCCCGGGAATTTCTCCTCAACAGTGTTCTAATATGCCATGTAAAAGGATCTATATTTTGATTTAAGAGCGATGATTTTTTTTTAAAAATCAAGTGTTCGATGAACAGGTGACCGATGCTTTCTCAAATCAATGTTCGACCCAAACGTCTGATATGATCTGAGTAAAGTCAATCTGACACCGGCACCTGCGCAAGTATATATACGAAAAAAGAATCTGAAACCAAATCAGCGAAAGGCAGCATAAAAATACCAAAACCGAACAAGGATGATTCAAGCTTGGAATTGCCCTCGTTGAGCTTTACGAATAAATCTTTGTCCCCCTAAATAAAAGATCCCAGCAATAGGAAGAAATATTTTCGCAAGTCTTTTGAGGCTTCAACACCACTTCGCTCCTCTTCCACTTCCACACTCCGCATTCAAAACCCTGTCATCAAATCCCTGCATCGTATCTTCTACTGCCCATTCCTCATCTAAACCTCTGGAGAGTCCAGCTACATGCATTCTAACACATTCATCTGTCAAATTTTAAACATATCTCAAGTTGCACGCCCAGTCCACAACAGATAACCAATAATCCAAGTAAATAGTGAAAAAACAGTTATAACCTCGAAGAAAGCATAATCAGGGAGGAGTGACAACAAAACCAGACAATATATCGGCATGTTTATGACATCAATTGGAAGTTAGTCCATATCACCTCCCTTGAAACTATCCGAGGCAAGGCGAGGCTCATGCACCGAGACAAGAACAGTTTACCTTACAGAGAGACCAAACCAATGGATGCTCCTAATTCCCTCTCCTATTCCAGTGACACAGCAGTAGCCCCTCAAATGAAGCTTCCATATATATACTTCATCCCATATTTCATGGTAGAGCTGAATCCCAATTCAGGTACCAGTGAAATATCTTCTTTCATATTCAAATGAGAATTCTGCATTCTATTCGATCTAGTTTATAAAAAACACAACTTCAAAAACATAAGCAGGACAATAAAAATAGAACAGAAAACAGATTCTGGCAAAGCTCACATTACCAAGTATGTTGACATGACCCCTAGACAGTTAAATATTTCAACCGCTACTACTAAATGGTCCTCCTTTCCGGTTTAGGAAAACATGACAGCTCAAACAGCAGAAATTTCCTCTCTAAACAATTTTCCCAGGCTCAAAGCTTCAAAATATTTGTTCAAACCACAGCACACTTCAAACTCACAAATGAGTCAAAAAAGTTACTATGCAAGAGCAATTTCTTCCAACTTTGCATCTATTAACCCAAATTTGTATAAATTCAGGATTATATATAATACAAATGCCAACCCCCAAAACAACAAAGAAAAAGAAAAAGAAAAAATAGAAATAAAGGAATGACAGAAATCCATGGGAAAAAGGTAAGAGTGCTTAACAGCAAAGAAACAACGAACATCTGCTGCAAGCTAAATGAAAAGAAAAGAACTATTATCATTAATAATATCATGGCACAAACTATTTACAAGACCAGCTGACATGAAAATGCGACAGTTAAAATAAGTTTAGCTGTATTGCATCACAGTAATGTCATGAAAAAATGATATAATTTCTGACAACAAAAGGCCATCTCAGTCACTGACAAGCTCAAAGAATAAGAAATAGCTAACCTCTCCAATGCCTTCTAAGCATAAAACATACAGCCTATGAGCTGAAGGAATGGCTTCCCAATACCATGTGTTAACCCCACACCGTAACAGTCTTCAAGGCTGTACTACTCAGCGTCTCTTTTTAAGAGAATTATTATGCATCTCAAGCAAATTATCAAGGTTTGTCAGTAACCAATCTTCATCCTTCTGGACATATAACCTTTCATGTATTGAATCCACATATATGCTTATGTTACCATACCCATATATCTGGTGACCATCATGCATCCTGCCAGGTTTTGGCTTAAAGAGCAAGCTGTGATGTTGTGCATGAGCCTCAACAACTTCTTTCAAAGTCATCTCAACTGCACCACCACCAAAACCACCCATTTGTGTTGCGCTACCCATGCCAGCTGCAGTTTGATATTGAGAATGCATTGCAGCTCTTTGCTGGGCCTCAAACTGCCTTTGCTCCTGTGCCCTAATATAACTGAGGTTCTCCCTCAAACCAGGTTGGACCACTTCCATACCTTCAATAGCCCGATCAATCATGTTGAGTCCAAGAGTAAACTGATAACGAATATTTTCATGTGCCTGAAGCTCTGGTGGAAGAAGTCCCTTCCAACCAATGTACCATTTATGAACCTCTTGTAAGTTAGGGTTTGAACAGAGCCAGTGATACAAAACCTGCAGCCATTTCGAAAAGAAAAACCTCTCCATCAAGTCAACCATGAGATGAATTGGAATAGCCGAAGCCCATGACATAACCCAATAGAGCTGATCAAGCTTCTGATTTGCCGGGTTTATTTGCAACTCTTGCAATGCAACCTGCAACTTGGGCACTATAAATCTGCGCATAAGATTTTCCCAACTGACTGCATCAAACACAGTTTTCCAAGGTGATAAGATAGTGTAAGCAGATGCGTCACTAGGGTGCCACGCATCAAGAACCATACTTAACTTCATACGTATCATCTGATACATACCCTCCAATTTCAATCCCAACTGCAGCAGCCATGGGTGTACCCAAACATGTATGGGAACAGTTTCCCGACGAGGGTCCCATGAGTCCACAGCACTAGATAATTTTGGCATAACTATATTATCCAAGATGCTCTGAACAACTGCTGCAGGCAACAAATTTTCCCAAGACTCTAAAAATCTAAGCATGGGTTCAGGGTCCCTAGGCTCCCAAGTATTAATCCCAGATATTCTTACAGCAGGCAAAACTACTTCTGTTACTAACTGTGCATAAGGCGCGGCTTCATCCCATATATCACTACTTTCCTCACCTTGCAGCACATTCTTCCATAATTCTACTACTTCCAATCCATGCAATGGATTTCTAAGAGGATCCCAACCCTGAAATACTCTGATAAACAAAGGTAAAGCATATGAACAAGCAATGCAAGACAAGTTGCAAAGCTTATAATCTTCTGCAAATTTCCGCTTTATGTCTGTGAAATATTTTGCTAGTGAATCCAAGGTCAAAGTTCCTGATGTCTTCTGTTCATCGATATGGCTCAGCACCCCCATGATCTCCTCCACATTATCCAATTGCTTCTTCTGGCGTGCTGCCTCTGTTTCCAACTTCTCCTTCTCCTGCTGCAAGCTCATAGCAGTCTCCCTTTCATTCCTCAAATCTCTGTCAATCTTTTGTATATCAAGCTCCGCCAAATCCACGATCAACCTCACATTATGCTGAAGCTCTGGCATTGGAACATCACTCTCCTTTGCCTTCTCTTCTGCATTCAGATTCTCCAGATTTGTCAGCACCCTCACCTGTGGCCCTCGCATATCAATCACCTTCTGAAAAACCTCAAAACCTTGATCTTCCTTCTTTGCCAACAATTCATCTGCTGTTATATACTTCTCCTGCTGCTGCTTCTTCTTACCCTTCAACCATAGCTTCTCCTTCGTTCTCCCCACCATCTGACCCTGGCTTTGGCTCACAGATTCCTTCTCCTCAAATTGAGGCAACTTAGCTGATGTTTCTTTAAAATCATTGAACCCCATTCCCATATTTTTTGGCCTCATCTTTGCTTCAATAGGGGTCTACAATTCCTTGCTGATTCTTCCCCAGTCCACCTCCCTTATAACCCATTTTCTCTAACAACTTCATCCCAATTCCTTTTACTGCATGCTTCTCAAACACCCCAGCATCCCCATCTTTCACTTCCTTGTTTTTCCTCACTCCTTTTGCTTTCTTCTCCATTCTCTCCTGCTCTCTCCTTTCTGCCCCCTCTTTTATTCTTTTCCCAAACTCTGTTGGCAAAAAGCTATCTTCAGCCTCGTCACAGCCATCATCCTCAAAACCCTCACTCTTTTTAGCCCCATTAAAGTCTCCAGGCCCCGAATTAAACCCTAACCCAGTATTAAAACCAGACCCTATGCCAGGTCTGTTATCATCAGCAGCAGCAAAGATACCATCACTGTTCTTGTCTCTCAAATTCTTATCTATTTCTTGGTTAGGCATAACAGTACCTGCAAGCAAACAAACAATAAACTTCTATAAGCACATCATTTTGACCAACAAGCATTATAATTCATTAAATTACCAGTAAGACATCTATCTCTACCTTACCTGTGGAGACAAAATTGACAGGCTTAGTGAGGTCAGCTTTTCGTGGGTCTTTTCTCCTCTTTCGTGAAGAGGAAACATAATCATCATCGGAGTCATAATCCGCAAAGATACCATAAAGAACATCATCTTTGGATTGCTTTCGTTTTTCTTTCTGTTTTCTAAAGTAGAACTCTCCATCTATAAATCGGCCGTCTTCAAAGTCATTCCCTATCCCAAATCTTTCCATTTCCTCTTGGTAATCATCCATCTTTGATTTTATGACTCGTGAAACCAAATCTATCAGAGAGTAAGACTCGAATGACAAAAACTGAAAGAGGAATGCAGAATTGCTTACCGATAAAATAATCTCTAGGGTTTCGCTCCAAATCAAATTTGCTAATGCTGTAGAGATAACAATAAGCTTACCTTAAACTGGAAATTGGAGCGATAGATAACAGCAAACCCTAACGACCTATTCTATACTGCAAAATCTTATAGGAACTTGGAATTTTTTTAATGTTGACGATGATGATGAAGGTCTAGGATAGGAGATCAGAAATCGGTTGAGAACATGGACTTTTATGGGCTTTGTTGAGCCCGGGATTATAATGAACCTAGGAGTTAGAGATGCAGGCTTAAGTCCACTCTAGTGTGGTAAATTAAAATTTTCCATTAACATCTCCTAGAGAGAGAGAAACACTAATCTCCTAGAGAAATTAGTAGACACGGTACAGTTTTTTTTTTTTTTGGAATTGTATAATTATATATTTAACCATAATTGTTTTTTAATTAGATAATGATACTAGCGATATGCCCGCACGTTGCGCTGGGGCTTTTTTATCTATGTAGAAAATTGATTGTTTTTATATGTATTATATTTATTATTTTAATATTTAATTAGTAAAATTATAATTGATAAAATATGTATAATCAAAATAGAAAGTGGTTCTTATATTTTGTAATTGCATATAACGTAGGTATTTTTTTTTCAGTTGCATTTTTTCCCCAATAATATTAGATCAGACACATTATAAATAAAAATATTGTAATTTTTTTTTCGAGAAATAAACTGACATTTTCTGCGTGCTATAATTAGTTATTTCAATGTTTAATTACTAAAATTGCAACAGAAAAAAATATGTAAGAAATGAGTTTTTTGCGTGGTTAATTAGTATGCTTGCCCGCGCATTGCGCTAGGGTTTTTTCCATGTAGAAAACTAATTGATTTTTTACATGTTGTAATTCGTTGTTAAAAAAGATTTAATTAGTAACATTATAATAGATAAAATATTTAACAAATATATTTTTTCCCCCGCCTAAAAGGAATAGTGTAATCGGAATGGAAAAGTGGTTCGTATATTTTTTAATTGAAGATAACCTAGGTAAATTTGTAAAAACAAAATATTTGAGTTGTCTTTTTTCCAGTAATATTAGATCTGGTACATTATAAATAAAAATATTATAAATTTTTTAAGAAATAAACTTTTTTTTTGCATCCTATAATGACTTATTTGCCGTCTAAAAGGAATAGTACAATCAAAACGGAAAATGACTTGCATATTTTTTAATTGTAGATAATCGAGGTAAATTTGTCAAAAAAAAACATGAGTTGATAATGTAGGTCAATTTATCTACCTTTTATGTTTTTTGAGTTGTATTTTTTCTCCCAGTAATATTATATTTGAAATATTAAAAATGGGTAAATTGAAAAAACAAATTAAGATATAAACTTAAACAAAAGAGTATAAAATTTAAATTCAAATCCAATTTTTTTTAAAAGATTTATTAATCATATTATTATATTAAATGTATTTAAGCATATTGATATTAAATTTTTTTGTTAAATCCCAGGTCATTTTCTCTCTATATATATATATATTTTTAGGCGATAATATTCAATAAATATTAAAACATATAATTAGTTTCACATACTTTATAGAGTAATCAATATGGGAAAGTGGTTCGTATATGTTTAACTTGTAGATAACCTAGGTAAATTTGTCATTTTATTCTTTGTTTTAGTTGAATTTTATCCCTAGTAATATTAGATCTCACATATTATAAATCAAAATATTGTAATTTCTTTTTAAAAATAAACCGAGTTTTTTTGCATGCTATAATTACTTATTTGCAATCTAAAAAGAACAGTGTAATCGAAACAGGAAGTGACTTGCATATTTTTGAATTTGAAGATAATGTAGGTAAATTTGTTTGCCTTTTGTTTTTTTGAGTTATATTTTTTTCCCAGTAATATTAGATCTGCAATATTAAAAATTAAAATACTGGAAATGTTTTTTAAAAAATAAACTTGAACAAAAGAACACAAAATTAAAATTTGGAGCCAATTTTATTTTATTTTATCAGATTTATTCATCATATTATTATACTAAATGTATTTAAGAATATTGACATTAATTTCTTTCCTTCAAAAAATCCTTGGTCTTTTTTTTTCTCCCTCTATATATTTTTAGATGATAATATTCAATAAATACTCAGACATATAATCAGTTGAACATACTTTAATTTGACATAAATATACAAATATATAATTAAGTTCACACACTTTCAATAATATATGATTTTCGTTTTATTATTATTAGGCGATAATATCCAATAAATATTTAAACAATTAAATTATTATTATTATTATTATTATTATTATTATTAATTATTATTATTATTATTATTATTATTATTATTATTATTATTATTATTATTATTATTATTATTATTATTATCATTATCATTTTTAGCATTTAAAAATATTTGTGAATTGTTTTTTAAAAAAAAATTATTAATTTTCAAATGTTTACTAGCAGGAATAAAATTTGAAGACTAAATAAAAAAAAACCCAACAAAAGAAAAGATAAAAGAAATATTCCAAACCAAATTAAAAAAATATATATACATAAACTTGTACAATAATAGGGAATAATGCATAAATATATAAATAATAATAAAGGAAATCAATTTCAATAGAACAATCAAAAACAAAAGGGCCAAAATAAAAATAAAAGATATGATTGATTTAAATTAAAGGATTAATTTGACAACAATTCATACTCTTGTACCAAAAATATTAAAAAATTTAAAAGACAACATTTAAAAGAAGAGGGACTGAAATTAAAGTGCAATATATAATGGATTTGAAATGAAGGACAGAATTGAAAACAATACAACCTACTGCACTTAAATAATTAAGGGATCTAATAGAAAACCAAAAAAATCAAAGAAGAAGGACTGACATGCAAAATAAATATATATCAATTTGAATGAAAGGACGACATTGAACGAAATCGAAACTTCTATTACAGAAATCAAGACCAAACAAAACAATCAAAAGTCAAGGGACTGAAATGCATCAACAAAAAACCGGGGGGACTTAAGTGGAATCCGGCGCTGAGTAGAGAGAAAAGAGCACATAAACATTTAATCGACCATATGAGTCTCTACGTAGATCCTTTAACCGCACGCGCCACCCCATTAGATCCATGGAAGGATTGGGAATCGTTTTCACCGGCGACGGAAAATTTTTGACCGCTGTATCAAGCCGCACACGCCGCCTAAATCGAACGCGAGAAACAAACGCGCCGACACGCCCATACGGCCGCCTGACAACGCTTTCAAAAGGGAATAGTAATGAAGGAGTCAATTACGAAACGACCCCTGATCCTTATTCTTGGTTTTTATCGTATCGGGGGCTATAGACGTAATAACACATTTTAAAAAATATTAAAATAATAATAGTTGCGGCGGACAGGTCTGGACGCGCGCAATGACAGGTGTGCCCCTCAGCCGGAGCCGTTTTTTGTCCTATTATCGGGGGTAAATTCGTCAAAGCACTGTTCACACCAGGAAAAGACAAAAAAAAAGGGTGAACGAACTCGCGCGACGCACGGACAACAAAAGTCCAGTCCACAGTGCACTGAGTCTGAATGAACAGTACCCAGGCCGAGCTCTTTTAGATATATAGTAATAATACAGTATTATAAAAAAAAAACTAAAAGAGATTAGATTATCACTATAGTAGAAGACATATATCAATGTGGATTATAATAGTGTAATTATTATTTTACTTCTCGATGATAATAGTGTAATTATTATTTTACTTCTCGATGCGCCTCAAACTTAATCTTGGAATCAGGGGTATTTTAGACTTTTTAATGGACTTGTTGGCATCACCAAAATGTTTTGGGGTATTTTAGTTTTTATCATGTATTTTTGCACAGTACAACTATTATTTCACCCCTGCCAACAAACAAAAAATAGTTGTCTACCTGGGGGTATTTTTTATTTTTTATATTTTTGTGCATAGTAAAATAACCATATTACCCTCATATAAGAAAAAAAAAAAGAATTGTTGGTGGGGGTGTTCCTAACATTTCACATTTATTGAAAAGGTATAAATATGAAATGTCCTTAGAAAAATATGAAATTAAAGAGTTGGTTGTAGGGGTGTTTAGGTAATTTTCTCTTTTTTAATTATTTTTCCTACGGACATTGTTGGCTTGTCGTCCGGACGCGTTGATGATTTTCTTCGTCATGCTCTCTTATGGTGGCACGTGTGGCATCCTACGGTGGTAAAAACAATGTTCATCCAGCGTCTCAACAAATGCATCGCCAAGTCCTATGTCTCATAGAGGTGCGCATGGCGTCCCAAGATAGTCGGATCAATGACGATGATCGGTTGAACTATCTTGTACCCTTTTCTCTCTCTTGAAGGCCAAATTACACGTTAGTCCCTTATGTTTATAGTGGTTGCATTTCAGTCCCTTCTCTTTTAATTGTTTTGTATGATCCTGATTTTTGTAATATAAGTTTGGATTTGTTTCAATTTCATCTTTCAATTGAAATTTATTATATATTTCATTTTCATTCTGATCCTTATTCTTTTAATTTTGGGTTTTGTTTTAAATCTCTTAATCTTTTCAATATAAAAATTTGGATTATTTTCAATTTTGTCCTTCAATTGATTTTAATTATATATTGCATTTTCATTTCAGTCCTTATTCTTTTAATTTAGGGTTTGGTTTTAAATCCCTTAATATTTTCGGTATAGAAGTTTGGATTTTTTCAATTAGGTCCTTCGATTGAAATTAATCATATGTTTTATTTTCATTTTGGTCCCTTATACTTTTAATTGTTTTATTTGAATTTAATTCCTTTATTATTTTATATATATTTATGCATTAATCTGTATTTTTGTCCATGTTTATATGTATATGCATTTAGTTTTTGTTTTTAATTTTTAATTATTTTCTCTTTGTTGGAGTTATATTTTTTTATATAGTCCTTAAATTTTAATCTATGTTGGTGATCATTTGAAAATTAATATTTTTCATCTATAATTTTCATCTAATTGACAAGTGAAAGGTCTATTTTTAAATTAAAAAATGAATAATATTGAAAACAATTCTTGGCCAAATGATCTTTTACTAGTTTTTAGCTTGTTTATATTTTTTACACATCTTTGTGTTTTTAGCCATTTTTTATAATGATCTATTTGAATGGTTGTCCATCTTTGATTTTGGTTATATAGATATATTCATCATTAATGTCATTATCACATTCTTCAAAGTCATCTTTCATCACTTGAATTAGGAGTAAATTAATAAAAGTAATGGTATCATAGGTATCACATAAATGTGTATTTGATACTGAAGTACTCAATGTTTTCTCATACTTAGATGCAATAATAATTAAGTTTTGAACTTTAACCTATTTTTTTTTTATGCAAGCCAAATCATCCCTTTAAGAAACATGTAGATATAGTTAGCTCATAGTATATATGCATTGTACTTTATCCTTTTATCCTTGAACCATTGAGTATAAGCATTTCATGTTATTAACTTATTATACAATATTAGACAAACCTATAATAGTCCCCTCTTTATTTTGTGGTCGTTGTTTTCCATTTCTATCATTGAATATATATATATATATATATATAGTCAATGAAGACCTAAAGAGTCATAACCTTAGATTTTGCTCTTAAATAACATCTTAATATTGATCTAAGAAATTCACAATATGCTTGGTGGTATATTAATCTTCTTTTAAAAAATTCTTGAAATCACTAATCTTGCCCCCTATCAGAGTTTGAGTTTTATAATTAACGTAATTTCAATCTAGGTAAGGTTTGCTATATCTATAGTTAGGAGTATCATTAACACTAATTCTCATTGGTTGAGAGTACTATTAAAATTAGACTAGATCAGACTTATCAATTATGTTTTTTTATTCTTGATTAACCATAGCTTAGCCAAGTAAGGTTGCATATAATGATTTTTATATGCTTGTTGAAGTGGAAAAGTTATTCATATTATTATATGGGTAAAACATATTAATAAGGTTACTCATAAGGTTGATGTGTATTTTAGGTTAAGGGTTGCTCCCTATGAGACCATATAATTGATATTGAACTATTTTAAAACATAGCACAACAATCTTGGGTATTGTTAGTTTTCCTTTGAAAAACTAATAATTATTGAGGAATTTCTAATTGCTTGATTTTTAGCTAAACAAACAAGAACATATTATATTTTGTTTGTTGAAGGTGGTAATATTAAAAAAAAGTACATTATTAGTCTTATTATTAAGCTTTTGATAAAAAGATAAGTGTCCAATACCACTAGGTTTTTTAGCAAGCTTTTGTATGAATGAGTAATCAATATCATCTCATATGATTAATGGTGAAAATTGTATTTATGGCCACACTAAACTCTCATGTTAAGCATTTATTAATAAAAATTGATTGAGAACCACTTTATGAATATAGATTCCAATATGATCTTGATTTAGATAAAATGTCTTAAGAGTGGCTACGGTTGTAAGGGAGGGTAGTTGATCTTGAATAATGCACTTAAGTATGAGCATCAGAAACCATAAAATTTTTATTACCACAATAGAAACTCGTTTCTCTAGAGTATTGTTCTTAGTAGTGCACATCCCTTCTTGGTTATTGTCGTGTTAAGTTTTTTTACTAGACACTACATTTGAGTCCTGATTTATACATTAGCAATATAAGTTCCTCTTTCTTTTAAAGGAGTTACAAGATTTTTATTGTTCTAAGAATGCAATATGTAAGATAGTGATGAGCAATTAATTGTGATGATTTAAATCATGTATCGAGTCCGATCAAAGAAAACATAATAAGGCATAGAAATTCTTAAATGCAACTACTAAATAGAATATAACACCGAAAGCTTTATTATCCTATAAGCTAAAAGGAGGTCGCGAGTTCAAACAATAATGAATAATATTTTACATTGTTCATCTAGGCTCGGAGACACCGTAGATTGGGAATAATAAAATTACTTTTTGCCCCTCTATTTACTGTGTTTTTAGCCTTGGGTTGGGGATATTTTTTTATTTTTTACCTTTCTGTGCACTGTGAAATAATCATAATACCCATGAACAAGACAAAAATACACAAGAACCGTCGGGGGTATTAAGATTATTACACATATTTTTTAAATAGATAAATACGAAAATACTCTCTAATAAGACCAAACTAAATAGTAAACTTCGGGGTCAATAAGGTAACTGCATATTTTTTTTTTTAAAATGGCCAACTATGTATATACCCCTATATAAGACAAAATCCAATAGTTGTCTGCAGGGGTGTGCTGATAATTTACTATTTTTTATTATATATTCTAACACGGTATTGTTTGCGCGTCGTCCGTTTCCACGCTCACTCGGATTTTGTGCGGTGATTGTCGGCGTGCAAAACTGCCCAACCAGCATCTAGAATTATTCTTCGCCATGTGTTTCTTCCTCATGGTGTGGTGTGTGGGGTTCCAAAGTGGCTGGAGATGTCGATGGCCGGTAGTAGTTTTTTCCCTATTTTTTCTCTCTTATATGCGAAAGTACCTATCAGCCCCCACTATTTATTGAGCTTTTCATTATAGTCCCTAATCTTTTGATTGTTTTGTATGGTCTTTATTTCTGTTATATAGGTTTTGATTTGTTTAATTTGGTCTTTCAATTGCAATTGATTATATATTGTAGTTTCAATTCGGTCCTCCGTCTTTTAATCTCCCAATTGGTTAGAAATCCTTAATATTTTCGGTATTAGAGTATCGATTTGTTTCAATAGTATCCTTCAATTCAAATTGATTGTATATTTTAGTTTCATTTTGGTCCCTAGTCTTTTAGTTTCCAATTTTGTGTTAAATTCTTTATTTTTCTTATATCAAAGTTCCTGATTTATTTCAATTTTGTTCTTTAAATGAAATTTATTATATATGTGTTTTCCATTTTGATCCTTATTCTTTTAATCTTGGATTTTATTTTAATTCCTATATATATATATATATATATATATATATATTTCTTAAATGGTTCCTATTTTTGTCTATATTTATATGTACATGCTCTTAGTTTTTATTTCTAATTTTTATTATTTTCACTGTTATTAAGGTTTTTTATGTGATATTTAAATTTTAATTTGTGTTGGTGATCATTTGAAAATTGATATTTATTATTTTTTCTCTTTTTTTTCTTACTTTTATTTATTCTTCAAGTCAAATATTTTTTTTAAAATCTAATAATATTTCTTTTTGTTTTGTCATTTATTTTGTTTTTGTTAATATTGTTAGGTGATGAAATTTCTAATTATTATAGAGAAGCCATTCAAAATAATGATAATGATTATTTTTATGTTTTTTTCTTATAAATATGTCAGACTAATTTATATATTTTGATATTTATTTAATATTAGTATCTTATATATATATATATATATATATATATATATATATATATATGACCTAGGTTTTTATGAAGAATTTTTTAATATCAATGTTCTGAAATACTTTAATTTAAAAATATGATGAATAAATCTTATAAAATAAAAAATAATTTAATTTCTTTTTCTAACAATAATTATGGTGTCATCGATAGTATGAACAATAATAATTAGAATATGAATTATTTATAATAATATTTATAATGACAACTACAACAATTGTGATAATTTAACAATCATGATAATAACAATAATAATCAAAATAATTCATCAGTTGATGTTATTTTTTTTTAGATTGACTTCTGTGACTTTTTTATGTATGCTATTTCATATCTAATATCACAAAAAAAAAAAAAATATACGAACTCACACGTAGATGAATCAGGTCGAAAAATTGTGGCAAATTATCTACAATAAAAAAAACATACGAGTCAATTGCCCTCCACTTCGTTGTAGTCATAAACAAATTTTTTAAAATGAAAAAAAAAATGTTAATGGTCTTAGATTTTTTTTTAACGCTTTATATCTGAGCAAAATAATCAGCCTACAAAACTTTCAGTTTTTATTGTAGCAAAAATATTAAAAATAATAATAATTATTATTATTATTGTATATTACGTTTTTATATATTCATTTTATTATGAAAAATGCTTTTAAATAATGATAACGATTATTTTTTAAAGGATTTTTCTGTAAAAAATAATTATATATTTTGATAATTTTTTAATATTAACACCTTAAAATATATATATATATATATATATATATATATATATATATATATATATATATATATATATATAATGAAATAATCTGTTTTTGCTTTAAATTGTCAAATTAATTTAATCTTTGTATTCTGGAATACTTCAAATATAACAATATGAAGAACAAATCTTGGAAAATAAAAAAAATTGAATTTCTTTTTATATCGATAATGACAGTGACAACGATAATATTCTCAATAATTGTTACAATAACTATTATAATAATTGTGACAATTTAACAATCATGATAATAACAATAAGAATAATAATCAAGATAATTCATTAATTAATGTTGTTTTTGTGAAAAATTGACTTTCACAACTTTTTTATGTATGATATTTCATATCTAATATTACATGAATAAAAAATATATGAAGCTACACAGACAAAATAAGTGAAAAAAATTGATCAAATTATCTAGAAATAAAAAATATATGAGTTAGTTATCCTATGCCACGCTGCAATCAAAACCAAATTTTATAACATGTCAATAAATATTAATGGTTCTTAATTTTTTTAATAACGCTATACATTAGAGCAAAATAATCAATCTACAAGACTGTCAATTATTTAGTTTTTTAATATATTCATTTTATTATAGATAATAAGTTTAAAGTAATGAGAAAGATTATTTTAAAGGTTTTTTCTCTTAAAAATAATTATATATTATGATATTTGTTCAATATTAACGCCTTAAAAAATATAACAAATAACTAACAACCGAAGATTAACTATACATGCATAAGAGAGGGTTTAACTTTCATTTCACACCACCAAAAGTGAACTTACTCTGTTTTTTAACCAAAGTTGCATTTAATACAAAGATAAATTCTAATAAAAATTAAAAGTCAAAACTAAAAGTATAAATAGATAAATACAAACAAAGTATTTAGAGTTATACCAAAATTACTGAAAATATAAATGGATCGAAACTAGATCAAGAAATGAAAGAATTATTTATTTTTTCCTTGCAACACTTTTAACTATTTTTATGTAATTCTTCGATTAAAATTATTTACATATTTTGTTTGCATTTCGGCCCATATACTTTTAATTCCTTTAGTTTTTAGAAATATTTCTATTTAGTCCCTATTTTTGTCCATGTTTCTATATATATATATGCGCTCTTAATTTTGGTTTTTAATTCTAATTATTTCCTCTTTTGTTTAGGTTGTATTTCTTAGAAAACTTTAATTCTTGGATTTTAGGTTGTTTTTGTTAAAAAATTACTTTTACAATATTTTTATGTATAATATTTCAGATCTAATATTATGTAAACAAAAAAAATTCGAGGCAACACATAAAAAAATGGATAGACAAATTTGCCCAAGTTATCTACAATTAAAAAAATATATGGAACACTTCCCCTGTGTTTCGATTACAATATTCCTTTTAGGCGAAAAAAATCATTTGTAACAGATTTTATCTATTGCAATTTTACAGATTAAATATTAAGGTAACCAATTACAGCACGCAAAAAATCAATCAGTTTTCTACATAGAAAAAAGCCCAGCGCAGCACACGAGGAAGTTACCTCGTAAAAACTAAAAGAAAAGTTTTTTCATTGAAGGCCTTGTATAATATTTTGGAATAATCTTGATTATAAGATTGTTTAAGAGTTAGTTTGAGAGTATGATAGAAATTAATTCTCAAAATATTATTTTACTTGGGAATACATGTATAAAAAATAAAATAAAACACTAAAAAAATATAAATTTAGAAATAAAAAATAAATATATGATCAAAATCACAGCTACAGAATTCCATTGCAATATAGTGCATCTACCATCCCTTAGGGCAAGTCCAACGGGCGAGCCATCACACAAGCCAAATGCCAAAAAAGTACACTTTTAGCATTTTCAATCAATTTTTGCAGCTCCAACGAGGGCTGCTATCCAAGCAGGATGCTACTATTTGTAGCATCTCTAAACAAGAGAGCCAAAACATAAAATAATACTCTATTCGGCCACCCAACCTTGCAACTGATCGATGATCTTGAGAACCATAAAACCAAATCAAAACAGAAGAGAAAGTGCAAAAACTGAGGGGAAAAGAAAAGAAAAGAAGAAAACTTGACTGATAATCGACGCCCACGAGAAAAGCTGGGCATGGACTTTGCTCCGTTTTTTATTAGGTTTGGTTTCAGTACCAGAGCTGGGGAGAAGGGAGGGATGGGGGGGAAGACTTTGCTCTGTTTTTTTTAGGACGGGGTAGGTTTCTAGATGGAGGGAAGTAAATAGGTTTGGTGGGATTTTTTTAATAAATCCTTAAATAATAAAAAAATCATTATGTGAAATTGATAAATTAGGATTTTTTTTAATTAGTTTAATTTCATGCTTTAAATTTACTGTTAGATTTATAAACTGTTTAAATTTTGTTTTTATAGTTGCTGTATATATATTCGTAATATGTATGTTGATAATGATGTTATTTTTCTTGTATTAAATAGATGTTTTTATAAGTTTATTAATACTGTAAGTTTGATAGAATTTGAGTTTATTAATACTGTAATTTATTATTATTGTATTTCAAATTTAAAATATTATGGGTATTTTATTTTAAATTCATTTTTTTTATTTAAACATAATTAAAAAATAATTTTATTGTTTGAGGGTTTTTTAAAAGCAATTATTTAATTATATAACTTACTCCTATTAATTGTATAATTAATTGCATAATTAAACTACATACAAAATAATTACACTATATTTAAAATAATAATAAAAAATAGCTCTCCAAAATAACTCTTACCATTGGAGCACACATCAACAAAAAAAACCATATAAACACTATTTAAGGAG
Organism: Salix viminalis; assembly: GCA_029228465.1. NCBI lineage: Eukaryota > Viridiplantae > Streptophyta > Magnoliopsida > Malpighiales > Salicaceae > Salix > Salix viminalis. The sequence continues at coordinate 7,420,715 of CM055438.1, read as the reverse complement.
TTATTTTACAGATTTGGCTCTTAAAAATAGCTATTACCATCGGACTTGCTCTTATCGAAAACAAAAATTTCAAACAATGCCATGCTAGCTGTCAAGTTTCCAGTGGAAAATTTCTGCGGAGCGATCGTAGGATGTCTACTGTCATCGATCGCAGTTTTGTAAGAAGTAACTATTGGTTCCCCACGAGGAACGTACGTAGCAGAAAGATACAAAATCTAAACGGGTCGGAGGTTGCCGTACGGGTCCTCTACCTATATACGGATATTTAGCACCTCCATCGTAACCCTCCTCCACACATACGAATACGTATACATACAGACACACCCACGCGCACATACAAGGATTGCATATCTGGTACGGATAAGAATAAAAACACGATGGTCAATTTTTGCAAGTTAGTGAATATCAATCAGGTGACGTAGAGGATGACTCTAGCGGACTTGCATGCTTTGTTATTTAGCGCACGAGATTTTCATGTTTATTCTATCTTCGTTTTTCCTGTTTTTTCTTAATATAATAATATTAATTGCTTTTTACTAATTAAACAGACGGGGCCTTGCTAGGTGTCGTGGTTTTTTCCTAAGAAAATCAGATCGCACCAGGTTTTGCCAGTTCATATCTGCATGCTACATGATTTGTTATTTTCAAAATTAGTAATGGATCGGATGGCGATGTAGCTAGATAAATCACTCTCGTTTGATGTTTAGGTCTATTAATGAAGCTTTTTTCTTTTTGGTATTTAATTGTTATGGAAAAAATGAAGACCACCCAAAAAAAAGAAATATGATGATAGAAGAATTCCGAATGCATTATAGAAAATACAGAGGAAAATGCATGCGTCATCAAGTGCTGGAAAATTGTTTTACCGATATAAAATATGAGAATGCTGAGCATTCATTAGATTAGAAACATAAGTAAGATAAAACGAGCACTTCAATTGCTGCCCATTCGGTTTCTAATTAATCTCTCTCAATCCTTCTATTCTTCTTCTCCCTCACCGACCGCTAGCTTTTGTTTGGTCTTTATCCATCCATGGAGCTTCAATCTTCCTGGCTGTTGCACACTCTTTATGCCTTCTGTTTTATCCTCCTCCTCCTCCTCCTCCTTTCTCCTCGTTTGGCTCTCTTTCTCTACTTGCTGCGACTGAAGCTGTGGTGCAGCTGTGAGATATGTGAAGCTTATCTGAGCTTGAGCTGGGCCAAAAGTTTTGATAATCTTTGTGATTGGTATGCTCATCTCTTGAAATGTTCCCCAACAAGAACTATTCTCATACATGTTCTTGGAAACATCATTACAGCCAATCCAGAAAACATCAAGTACATGCTTAAAACAAGATTTGATAACTACCCCAAGGGGAAGCCTTTCTCTTTGATATTGGGTGACTTTCTGGGCCGAGGCATATTCAACGTCGATGGTGACATGTGGAGGTTCCAGAAGAACATGGCAAGTCTAGAGCTCGACAGGTCCTCCATAAGATCGTACGCGTTTGAGATCGTTCGATGTGAGATCGAGAAGCGCCTTCTTCCTCTGCTAGTCTCCTTTTCAGGCAAAGAAGATGATGATGGGGTTCTGGACCTGCAAGATATTTTCCGTAGATTTTCATTCGACAGCATATGCCAATTTTCATTTGGGCTAGACCCCGAGTGCTTACAGCTGTCTTTACCCTTGTCAGAATTCGCTGTTGCTTTTGACCTAGCGTCCAGAATATCGGCCGAGAGAGCCATGGCGGTGTCTCCCCTTGTGTGGAAGATCAAGCGGAGGTTGAATATAGGCTCCGAGAAGAAAATGAAAGAAGCTATCAGGATCATCGACATGCTAGCACAGGAGGTCATGAGGCAAAAGCGTGAGATTGGGCTTTCAACCCACAAAGATCTTCTGTCTCGGTTTATGCGTACTGTAGAGGATGAAACCTACTTGAGAGATATCGTCATAAGTTTCCTCTTAGCAGGCCGTGACACTGTTGCTTCAGCTTTAACCAGCTTCTTCTGGCTATCGGCGAAGCACCCGGAAATCCGATCAGCAGTTCAGGCGGAGGCAGATAGGGTTCTGGGTCCGAACCAGGAGCCCAAAAGCTTCGAGCAAATGGAGCAGCTCCATTACTTGCAAGCAGCAGTGTACGAGAGTATGAGACTTTACCCTCCTATCCAATTTGATTCGAAGTTCTGTCAACAGGACGATGTGTTTCCCGATGGGACTTTTGTGAAGAGAGGAACCCGGGTTACATATCATCCCTACGCAATGGGAAGGATGGAAGAGATATGGGGCCCGGATTGCTTGGAATTCAAGCCGGAGAGGTGGTTAAGGGACGGCGTCTTCTGCTCTGAAAACCACTTCAAGTACCCAATATTCCAAGGTGGTTTTAGGGTGTGTTTGGGGAAGGAAATGGCCTTGATGGAGATCAGGAGTGTGTGTCTTTCACTGCTTCGACGATTCCACTTCGAATTAGTGTCTCCATACCACAGTACCCCACGATTCTCTCCCGGCCTCACCTCTACTTTTCGAGATGGGCTCCTGGTTTTGGTACGAGAAAAGAGAGGTAGCTAGCTCAGCCTTCCCACTGCAATTAATTATATGGTGCTCGTTGATTAGCAACAACCCAAATGCGCTATGCACCAATGGGGTTAATTGAAGGCGTGTATGTATTTCATGGCTGGGATGTGACGTGGCATAGTGGCCTACACATGTACATGTTTAAGCACCATAGTTAACCAGAATGTCTGGTTACTGTCGGCAGGAATATGAATTTATTATCTCGCGTACCAATTAATGGTTAAGCCTGTTTAATTTCGACATGTAAATTGTAGTATCGATCGATCGTAAGTTCATCTTCCATCATATATATATAGAACTGGCCTCGATCTAGCACTTGATCATCTAGCCAGGGCACACAAAAAGCAAGCTTATAATTACTTGTAAGATCATTGAGCATATATGGAAGCAAGCATGTGATATATACTGATTAATTTCTGGTGTATCCACAATCACTGGGTTACTGTGTTTCTTAATTATAAAGCTCCTGTGCTAGTGATTCAACGCCTTGATCACTGCATGCATGCTTCTCGTTTACTTGCACGCACGCACGGTTGCTTAATTGGTTTCGTCAGCCGTACGTAATTATCCGGACGATCGATGGAAAGAAACCCTAGCTAGCTAGCTGTTACATTAATTCTGATGAGGGCATGATGTATCATCGATCGAGCAAGGAAGTTTTCATTTGGAAATTGATCTATACATTAGCTATTCTGATCAGTTAAAACTAGCTAGCAGCAGGTTGGTTTTATAATTTCATTCGATTTAGGAATGGAGTTAAACCACGCTTCTCGCTGATCGAAGAAAGGATGACCCGGATCGAGTTTGAATGTATATAATTAGGTAGCTGGGCATCATGATGAGCTGATCAAAAAGTGGGTGCTGCCATTCGCTAGAGATATTCACGTACAGGTGCCTTTCTCAACAGCTGGTCGAGGGGATCGATCGATGGTTTTGAAGTAGCTAGCTAGTAATTATATAAGATGGATACATGATGGGGGGGTCATGTCGGCCAAAGGGTGAGAGTGTGTATGTACCTCCCACGCGCCACTTCTTCTTCTTCTTAATCTGCTTTGTATAAGCAAAAATCCAAACGTGTCCTTCACATGCAGGATGCGCAAGAAAATACAAATTAATTCTAGCGATGGCTACCTCACATGCATGCAGTTAAAGCTGAAGGTACTGATATTAATTCTACCGCCGGCCATTAATGGTGGACCGAGATTAATTCTCTCTTCGATCGCCAGAGCAAGAGCTTTACACAGCAGCACTCATGGCTGTCAGTGGCGCACGCACCATGTCCATGCAAATCAGGTGTTTTTTTTCTTGACCAATAGCACCCAACATGTCACCTCCATTTATCGGTACTCTTTTCCCCAATAAACAACAAGCATTACAGTCCAAGGTTGAGCACCCACGTTCGCATCAACCAACTGTTATTTCACTTTTCATCTTCAACTGAGGTATACGCACGCACGTGATTCTCTAATTAAGATCTTAATTAAATCACTACCTAGTAAAACATGACTCAAGTTTTCCATGGAATATTCCCCCCCTCCCTACACCTCCTCTCACATTACAACAAAATCAACCTTAATTATGCGATATCTCAAACTCAAGGGCCCGGAACGATTGCCCCATCCCCTGTAGCTTCCAGCTCCGCCATTAACCGATAATTAACATCGTTGTTTCTCTGAATATTATGCCAATTATGATTAGCATTATTATCGTTAATATAATTGTTTTTGTCATTATTGTTTTTTTAATATCATTTTATGAGCTATTGTTATTATTACCATTAACATCCTTAGCTACATCATAAGCGCCATAACTATTATAATATATTATAATCGTTATTATTATGATAAACTATAATGTCACCATTATCATCAAGATTATAACACCTTAAATTATTATTATTAGCAGCACTGTAAAAATAATTAAAATTATTAACTTATTATGAAGAATATAAAAACTTAAAAAGTTTAACAAAAACGTTAGCAAGCAAAAACACATCTCTAATTATTATTATCATTGCATATATAATAAAAAAAAAAAAAAATTACCTCCAAGAATATAAAATGCTAAAAATTATAACAAAAGAAAAAAAATGAACAAATTAAAATAAATATTATTAACCTTAACAAAATCATTTGAAAAAAACCATTTCAAATGATTATTACTAGTGTTGCATAAATAATGGAAAAAAAAACAAAATTATCTTGAAGAATCAAGAAAATATGAAACTTAACAAAAGAGTATGCAAAAAATAAATTCATGACAAAAAAAAATTATTAGCCTTAAAATTATTTTTTTGAAAAAACAAATATAAAATAATTATTACTGTTATTGCACAACTAATAAAAAAAAATTACCTCGAAGAATAAAAAAACTCAACATTATAACAAAAGGGGTATAAAAATAATCAAATAAATCACAAAGAAACAATTATTAGCTTTAAAAACAATTCTTACTATTATTACATAAATAAAAGCAAAGCATTAACCTTGAAGAATAAAAAAAACTCAAAATTATAACAAAAGAGTAAGCAAACAAATAAAATAAATGACAAGACAAAAATAAATATTATTAGCCTTAAATTTTATTTTTATTTTTTTAAAATCAAATGATTACTAACACAAATTAAAATTTAAAGACTAAATAAAAATAAAAATAAAAACCCAACAAAAGAGTAGCTAAGAAAGAATTCAAAAGTAAAATAAAAAACATATACACATAAACATGTACAATAATAGGGATTAATGCATAACTATATAAATACTAATAAAAATAAATAAATTTTAAAAGAATAATTAAAAGTATATAATTGATTTATACCAAACATATTAAGGGATTTAAAACCAAAACTAAAATTAAAAGAATAGGGACCAAAATAAAAATATAATATATAACTGATTTCAATTGAAGGATCCAATTGACAATTATTCAAATTTCTATACCAAACATATTAAGGGATTTAAAACCAAAACCAAAATTAAAAGAATATGGACCAGAATGAAAATATAATATATAATTAATTTCATTTGCCAGACAAAGTTGAAAATAATACAAATTGTTATACCAAAAAGATTAAGGGATTTAATACAAAATTGAAAATTAAAAGAATAAGTACCGAAATGCAAACTAAATATATCATCAATTTCAATTAAAGGACTAAATTGAAACTAATCGAAACTTCTATTACAAAAATTAGGACAATACATAACAATCAAAAGATAAGGGACAAAAATGAATCTACCTTAAACCCAGGGGACTGTAGTGTAAGATGACATTGAGGAGAGAGAAACGAGCACAAAAAATATCAATTGACCATCGTTGACTCTCCGGTAATCATGGGCTGCTACACGCTACTCTAGTGGGTAGAGGAAATGGCGACGAATCATCGAAGTGGTCAGATCAACATTTTTGGACACAGTATGATGTCGCACGCTCCACCGGCAGAAGACGTGACAAAAAAAGCATTGATGCGTCCCGATGATGCGCCAATAGTGCCCTAGATAAAAACAACAAAAAATAGAGCTAATTACCTGCACACCCTTACATACATTTCTTTAGTTTTGTCTTATCGGGGGGTAGAGTCGTATTAACACATTTTTTGAAAACATGAAATCCTTGGAAGACCCTTGCCGACAATGTTTTGTTTTTATTTTATCTATGGGCGTTTTCATTATTGCACTGTACATACACCGGTAAAAAACGATATCACCCCTGGTTGAAGGGAGGGGTAAACTAATATTTTTATTTTTCAAAAATATGCGGCAAATACAAAAATACCCCTAAACAATCCGGTAATGCCTACCGATCCCGTAGAAAAATAAAAAAATACCCCTAATACAAAGGCAAGGGTTGAGGCACACTAAGGAGCACAATCGTTAATACACTGCTGTAATCCACAATGTTTTGTGAGTGTGTACTTAATGGAGTGACAAATAGTTAGTCTTTTTTAGATGAATTAAACATCTATAACTCTATGAGATGATGAAAATAAAATGTTATTGTTGGATAATGTTGATGATATTTGTATTGAGTATCTAATTGAGGAAGAGGCACCTGTGGCAAGTAGAGCGTTGAACATGCATGTCAAGGTTAATGATTCAAAAGGTTAGAGGAAAAACATATTCCACATCAGATGCCATGTTTAGAATAAGGTATGTAGCTTAATTATAATTTATGGTACTTACATTTATGCAATTAGGACTTAATTGGTGAAAAAAATTGAAATTGTACACTAGCAAACATCCTATACCTTATAAATTATAGTGGTTGAATGATAGTTGTGAAGTGAACCAGTAATTTATGATTGCTTTTTTCTATTGATAAATATTGTGATGAGATGTTATGTCAATACGAAATAGTCATTTGTTGCTTGGTAGGCCATGATAGTATGATAGGAGTTATGCATAATGGAGTGACAAATAGTTATTCCTTTCAAATGAATGGAAGATCTATAACCCATGTATCTTTGACACCTCAACAAATATACAAGGAGCAATTGAAATTGAAGAAGGGGAAGATGATTGAAAATTAGAGTTTATATACCAAGGGGACCTTTTTTTGTTGAAAATGTTATTCTTGGTTTTTATGATGTTGGTATTTAGGGGTGAGCAAAAAAACAACTAACTAATTAAACCAAGAAAACTGAAACAAAAATAAAGAGAAAACTAATTCGATAAAAAAACTGATTAAACTGATTATAAAATTCTAAAAAATATCCAGTTAGGTTTGATATCGGTTTTGTAAGGCAAAAACCGATAATCGAACCAAACCGGTTTGGCTAAAAAACTTAATATAAATAACTTTCATTTGTTTCCCCGAATCTCGATAATTTTGAAAAAAAAAAACCTAGTAGCAGCAGCCCCCCTCTCGGCTCTCGGTCTCTCCCTCCCTCTGCAGTTGTATCTGCAACCACCATTACCCTCTCTCCCTCTGCAATCTGATCTACATCCGTTACCCCCAGTTCGTTAGTTCTTCTGTATTATCGTCCCCATCCGGCACGGTTGCAGTTTACAAAAGGCAAGTAAATTAAACCTTTGTTATATTTCTATGTTTTAGTTAATGGCCATGGGTAATTCATGGGTACTTGAGCTCTGTGGAAATCGAAGCCTTGAATAGAAGATGCATATGTTTTGAATTCTCAGTACTGTAGCGAGCAAAATCCATTGCTAACTGATTTTAATTGTTAACTAAAATCATTTGTTAATGTTCATGGGTAATAACTGTGTTTTTATGCAGTGATGCTTTGGTAGGGTTTTTGACCGATTTTCTTTCCTTTTGCAGTTAAAGCAGCAAGTAAGAGAGAATAAAAAAAAGCTATGAAGAAGAAAATTCAAACAAGTGGAAGTGGCGATATGGATGGCAAGGATCAAGAATGGGACATCAAGAAGATTATGAAAGACATCGAGTTCTTCAGTATTTACCTTTTTTCTTATTCCTTTCTTTATTTTCACATTTTTTTATATAAAGAAATGTTGCTCTTCAGTGTTTCCCATCTGCTGCATTATAATTACACTTGATTTATGTACGATGCGATGATGGATTATAGGATGGGTTAGGGGCTATCAAGGAATCGGGGGTTTGAGGTTAGGAATTTCTAGCAGGCATTGAGAGGAGAGGAGATTGAAGAGTTTGCACATGTCGAAGAGTGCAATGATATGTTTTAAAGTTGCATTTGGGTGTTTAAACTACTGCCTTGTGAGAAATGCTATTACAGTGATCAAACAGGGTTTCTAGAATATATTTACAATGACAGGGATTTTATTGAGGATAAAATATAAAATTTATGGAAAGTAGGAAGCGTAAAGTTATATGGTGTCATATGCTGCTCTATTAAAAATTTGTAGTCGCATTTGGTAATGTGAGGATTTTGAGCTTCCTAGCATCAAAGCCCACATCTGCTAATCTGAATTTTATACCCTGTCCCCTCTCGTGGTGGAATCCCTTTCCCAACATGTTTTTTTTTTTAATGAAAAGTGCTGTGTTCTGTTTTTTCTGGCAATATTGGCATTGTGTCATTTTTAAAGCAGCTAGTTTCAGGTTCCAAGTCTATTTGGTTTTTGTATTAAGAATTTTTTTCCTCTTAATAAAAGCCAGATTGGATGAAGGAGCTAATAAGGAGTTGCTCCTTTCTGTTTTAAAGAACCTGGGTCAATGTCGTTCCATTGGGTTTGGCTGGATAATTTGATGGCTGAGATGATTTATCTGTTATTCATATGCGTGTCAAGAAGCAAAGAGAATGTTTCATCTACCGTTCAGACCCAAAGATGGGCTACGGCTTCCAATTTTAAACATGCCACAAGGAGTCATAAACAATGCACTTTAGTCTTTCTCACCATTCATCTTAATTGTATGGGTTCTTCTGTTGGGCATATAAAATGGACCCAGTGCATTGTGATTTTTTTTCTTAGTGCTGTAGCCAGAGGAAAATTAGGTTGCATCATTTGGTAATAGTTGTTGAATCGGGCTTTGATTGTGGAAATTAGTCTGCTGTTAATTCAAACTTGAAGCAATAAATATTGATCTGTTTTAAGTCTGTGCCATTCATTGGGATGCTGCTTGTATCTTTTAGTTTCTTCATTTGCATCTTATTGTGATTGTTTGAATTTGTATTTACAATTAAGAAACTTTGTAGTGTTTTTGTCACTTTAATGTTTTGTTTCTCAGGTGCCTCGCATATGACATGGAAAGAGAGGAAAGAATTAGAAAACCAGAAAGTAGTTTCTCTTGGTGGAAAGGTAAAATCTCTAGTGAGCACCAATGACATCACTTTGTAGTTAATGTAGTACATATCTTTTATTAAGAAGTCCATGGTTCTTCCATATGGCACTTAATTCTTGCACTTTGTCCTAAACACAGCCTCCTAAGAAGCAAAGACTACCTTTAAGTGTGGCCCGTGTGCAAATGAAGAAACAAAAGGAAAGAGAACAGAAAATGCTTGAAATCAAGGAACACGAGGTGATTGATTCTCCATGACCTTTCTAATTTATGATCAGTCTGTCTGTACAAAACTTGCTGCACTGACTCTGACTATTCTACATTTTAGAACATGGTTCTTGGAAGATTTGGAGGTGGTAGTGGTGCTAGACGACCAGTGGAGAAGCGCAAGCCTGAGGACAGGGTGCTGAGGTCAACTGGAGGTCATTTTAAAAATGGCATACTTGATGTGAAGCATTTGTTGAATCGAGCGCCATCCCGAGATGATGGTTCTAGCAGTCGTATGGTCAGCAAAGGGAAGAAGCAGAACAGTGGAGACAGGAACAAGGGGAAGAAAAAAGGTGGTGGGAGGAAGCGCCATTGAAAGCAGCCTCCTAATTTGAGCTATTTCAACAACAGCAGTGATAGAATCCCATTGTTGCTAATATCATCTCTTAAAACCTGGATCTTGAAAGATCCGAACAAGATCCTTGATTTGGTAGTGGTACAAACGAATGATGCAGAATGTGCAGTGTATGTATGAGGGATGGCTGAGCATTTATGTTCTATTTTAAAGATGAAAATATAAATTTTGAGCAGTTGATGGTTGGGCTCTTGGTTTGGTGGTTTATAAATTGCCTTCTCTAATTGCTGGTCAATTTCTCTGTGTAGCATCTTTTCTTTGGACCAAGACCATCGCTTTTGCATTTCCTCGCTCTCCTGTTAAACACAAGACCGATATTGAAGATCTTGAGACCATGTTTCACTTATACGCATGGGGTATGAGCTCTTGTTATTTATATATTTTGATTCTTCTACTGCTCTTGATACGATAAATAGTTCATCTTTGTTGCGTTTGGCCTTTTGTTTTACACGTGTCATTTATTTAATTATAAGAATTGACCATACTAGAAGAGGCTAATTGACCAAGAGATGAAGTAGTGCTAGGAGCTATAATCGATCAAGGAAAAATGATCTATAAAAAAAAACAATCACTATGTAACATAATTAAAGTATCTAAATAAGGTAATTATGTATAGCTATTTTCTATTAGTCAAACTCCTTAAATCTAGAAAATGTGTATACAATACAAGATATTATAGTTAACAATAGAGAGTGAGTATAGTTAGGATATCCATACTTGTACCCACATCTATACAAATTAGAATTTACATGTTTAGCTAGGATTTAAACTATGTACTATTTTATAAAGAGCCATATAATTACTATGAATGATGACTAGCCCTGCATTTAATTTGTATAATTTAATTTATCTTTCTTTCAAGTTTCAATATATATATTTTTTTTAAAACTTCCCTTTATTTCTCTAACATTTAAATTTCTATAATTTCTTCTTATACTTGTGTTCTTTTATAGATAATGGTGCTTTATAGAATAAACATCCTTTTCGTAAGGCTTGATAATAAAAATCCCATTTTCTTATTTAATAAATATTGGTATCGCCTTGTTATAGGTTAAATCATAGGTAAGATTAATTGACAATATATAAATTCACATGCTCAGTAGGATAAGATTCAATATTTATTTTAGAAGCCATTAAATAAGTTTTAAAACACAAGTAAACTCATCACTATTATACTAGATGAATAATCAATATTAGAAATTAAGAGAGGTCAACTTCTTAGTTAGAAAAAGCCTTAGAGTCCATTATTCTCTAGATTAGCCAGTATTAAACATGCCTAAAATGGGTCTTAATAATCTAATTTGTCATTACAAAATAGAACTATGCATGGGCATATCCCTAATACCCTATATAATTCCTCATATTTCATCATTTCTAATAGGTCATTACCACCATTTATTTTAGGCATTTTGGTGTAACAATGCCTCATGTATAGTTATATATGTATATTTTCTATGGATTTGATGTCATTTTAAATGATCATAACTCGAGATAAATTCTAGCCAACCAACCATAGTTGCAACTATAGAAACATTTTATAATTAGATTATAACTCATTTTAACTTTAATAGGAGGGCTGTTTCATATAGAGATAGAGAGCACAAAAAAACTTCATGACATTGTGGTGATCAATCAAACTATACAAGTCATATCTAATCAATTGAGTCAAATATAGAACAAGTTGTGTCAAAATAAGCATGTATGCATGGACTTATACACCTAAAGGATATATCATAGGGATTTGTACAACCATAAGCACTCTAACAAGGTTGTTTAACAAGTACAATTCATACAAGGTAGTATATATTAAAGTTTAAAACACAATAACAAACTAACCTAACTTGGATGTGATAGTTTTTGACATGCTAGCTGCTCCCAGGAATATAAACAACCATAGGTTTATGCATGACCGTATATAATTTCTATTTATTTTCATACTTTGTTATCAATCAATTCTATCTCCCACAAACCATGTTACAACAAAGAAATCTCAATTCATTTATACAATAACCCTTTATTAGTGATCAATAATAGAATAAAATAGAAGGATAAATAAAATCAAAATAGCCCAATGCTTATGACTAGAAATAGGATGATTTTTTTTTTTGATTACAATCTTCCATACCTTTAATGGGTTGACAATTATATGCAATTCCTAGAGAAATGAAGATTATATATTTTAAGAAATTCCATAGAAAAGGCAACCAATCAATAAAAGAACACAACACCAAGTTCATTGATCAATATGGCAATGGTGCAACCAATATTTTCATAAAACTAAGGCTATTTGGTTTGTAATTATCCAAAATCATTTTTTATTAGTTTCTCACACTACTACCCAACTCAATCAATGGCTGAGAAGAGATAAAAACTCATTTTTCATGAATATTTTAGGAAATATTATACTATTTAAAAACCAAATCAAGAAGGCTCTTGAATCTAAATGCATATGTTTTCTAGACAAGAAGAAAAAAAAAGATGATAATTCATTCTCTAAAGTCACTATATATCGACTACCCTCAAGCTTGATGAGTTCAATGTAAAGGAAAAGCTATAAAAAACAAGATTAACAACAATTGAAACTAAAGTTGGTCATGAATTTTAGTAATAAGAGAGAATATATAGATCATTAAAACAAAAATAATGGTATAACTAGCCCAAAATATGCCTCTAAATAAAGTATATAAGGGGTTTACTAACCATATGATTTTTCTAAAAGGTGAAAAAATAGGAGGCAAAGTTGAATAAGAGTAACTCAACAATAAAATAAAATATTTAAGCTTAAATGACTATTTGACAATGACTAACATAAGAATTATCAATAATAGAAGTCATTTAAACCAAGTGATAAAGAGGATGATAAGTTTGTTAGCTATCGTTTTATCTTCTAGATTTGGAAAGGAAATGGAAACAAGAATATTTGTCCAAAGTCTAGTTTAGAATGGAAGATGATGCATATACACCTTACCTAAGAACTAGGTTTTATAAGTTATATAGAAAAATGAAATGGCTAATAACAAACAACCTCAAGTACCAATAAGAATTTTTTACATAAGGAATATATTAACAATCAGATCTAAAATCTTACATACTCTTGTACAAAATAGCAATGTTTCTTATAGGTTGATCTTTACTAAAGATAAAATAACATAAAAACCATAAAACATAATAGAAAGAGTGAAGATGAGTATTATCACTACACCATCTAAGGAGGTTGAAATAGATCATGACCTACTAAAATGAAATAGAACTAAAAAAAATAGATAAATTTATCTCTAAGATTATGAGAAATATTATGAAAAAAAAACTAACCTTGAGCTGAAAAAACTATATTACCAAGGAAAAGATAAAAATAAACAATAATCACAACGACATGATAAAATTATCCAACATATTAAGCCAACACCTCATGAGCTTGAACAAAGGAAACAAACACAATATCATTGGCCTAAATCATTTTTTTGTTGTTGTTTTATAAGAGAATAAGATGTCATCATCTCTCTAATAAAACAAAAAAAAAAGAAGTTACAAAAGGTCTTATAAATTAAGGGATAATAAGTATATATTATAAAGAATACTAATATTGCCCAAGTATAGCAAGTGTCCGTACTCGAAAGAAGTCTTTACATACTTAACCTCTAAGTCTCTTTTTTTCCTCCCATTAAGCATGGTGGTGTTGGTGTTCATGATTAAAATGGACTTAATACACACACACACATATAATATTTCTAATTAATATTTAATAAGAATAATATATATTTTTCATCTAATTTTTATCTAGTTTTTTCAATTTAATTATTCCTTTATTTTCCTACACACTCGCATAAAATCATCACATTATATATTTTTTTATTTTTTAAAACTTGTTTTTCAAATCATGATAAGCTCTAATTAAAAAAAATCATACTATAAATAAATAAAAATGAAATATGTAACCAAGGAAAGTGAGTTTTTTCTAAAGAAACTTTTGAAAGAATAAAAAAATCATTTTTTACCCGACACAATTTTGTAAAGGAAAAAAAAGGGACCACGGATCTAGTTATCTACTTTATTATGAAAATAATTTAGCTTTCATGTATGGTGATGAACTTCGCATGTAAATTAAGAAAAACAAATCATGCGCATGCACCAAAATTTTATTTTTGAAAAAAATAATATTATTTAGTAACTGAAATTAAAACATCATTAAATAATTTTATTTATAATGTATAATTTTGTTATCAAACAGTGTAATGTGCAATTAGCATTTTTTTTCCCTTACCAAAGATATCCATGCACTGTTTAAATTTTTAAATAGATAGGCGACCAATAAGCTTCTCAAAACTGAAGCTCAGCGGCACCTGAATGAATGAATTTGACGACTTCTTAAATGTTTTTTCTGTAGAAAATACATTTTCCACAACCTGTAAGAAGTAGGGCAACCACAGAAAGAGTTTTCGTATACCTGCTTTCAAGATTTTCCATAGAGAGAGGGGAAAACAAATGTTCCTATGAAACTTATACAGCATACCAGGTGCAAAATTCCAGAAAAACTCCACGGGGAAGTGATTTCAAGGAAAGGAGAAAGTCAATAAGAAATATATATAAGAAAAGGATTGTAACTTTCTACTATAGAACTATTAATAAGAAAATGATTTTGATTCGACATACATAATTTTGTCTCTCCCTGCACTTGTAAGAAAATCTGCTCCAGCTTACAGGCTCTTAATCATGTTTTAACTCTACAGAAAGTTGAGGGTTATAGGCATTTTGACATGACCTTCTATACTTCTGATTTATAAAAAAGAAAAAAAAAAGAGTATGGAATGGAAGATAGAGTTTTCCTTTCTGTATGTATACAAACAATTAATCATGCCCTAAGAGTCCCTTTGAAGCACACACAAAACTTAATGTTTGACTAACATGGCCTCCAGCTTCGTCTTCCTCGCAGCATGTTTTAGTTTCTCGAGCGCAACGAGTCCGACTTGCCTAACTCTTTCTCTGGACAGCCCCATGCTGATAATAGCACAAATCAAAAATCTATAATTCAAAATGGAACCGAGAATTTCAAGACACTCAAATCTAGTCCTGATTTATACAAAGTCTAAGATGCGTTAAAAGCAATATCAGTATATATATATATCATTTCTAGTATGTGATTATATTTTGGCAATCAGAAGCAGTGCAAAAATTTACTCACCGCTTGCTAATGTCCTCCCATGTAAGGCATTCTTTATCTAAACCATGGTAAAGACGTATAATCTCTCTTTCTCGTTCTTGAAGAGCTGAATCAATAAGCTTGTTTACTTCCTCCTGTGAAATACATTACTCAACAAATTAATCTTTTTTTCTCTAACAATCATCTTGAATCCGAATACATGAGGATGAGATATACATTATATATGTAATCGTGCCTCTCAAAAAATTCAACCTTCCTTTCCAAATTATTCTTCACAAAATATCTCACTTAGTGTGGTTTGAGTTTTTTATGATGTCTACAGCATCACCTCATAGTAAGTCTAAGCTGTATATGTTAATTGCGGGTTTGTTCTTCCATTCAAAAGTTTTTCCTTCTCATAACAAATTCTTGTTTTCTTGTTCTTTTTACCTTGAGTGCCCCCTCATCCACTCCATGCCATGGGTTGTTCTCGAGGTGATTATCTGCAATGTACTTCAAAAAAAGAGAGAAGAGTCAATGATGAAAAATAGACACATGAGAAGGATTTGCAGAACCGAGAGTTGAGCTTCACTTACACTATGGTGTGTTTCTCCTGGAAGACCATTCAAAGAGGGGAACGCTTCCCTATCAAGTGAGAAGACCTTACTGATAGCCTGCATATGATGACCTTGTTTGGTAGGCAGAATGAGAGACTGAATGGATATAGAGCAACTAGATTCATAAATTTAGTACCTCAGTAGCATTCCTAATTTTCCTTTGGGACATATTCAAGCTTTCTGCAATTCTCTGAAAATAGTAATGAAATAAGAAGATTCATATGGGAAACAGGAACAAAACAGAATAAACAAAATTAAATATCTCCTCTTCAAAGAAAAAGGGATTAAGAATGTTTACAAATGGTCAATGTTTTGGAAATTGAATGAAGGACCAGCACTTAATTCTTATAAACTGGAAAAATTAAGAAACTAAACTTCAGTGAATTTGATCCTGGTAAAATAATGCACTTACATCAATTGATGGAGTTACTCCTTTCTCTTCCAGTCTAATCTTCGCATTCCGAATAAGACCTAACCTTTCATGTAAGTGATTAGGCAATCTCAAGGTTCTTGAATTCTCAACTAAAGCTCTTGAGACACCCTGTGTCCAAACAAAGATGTAACAATGTATTAGTTTTGTAATATCACTAATGAGAAACTGGCATTATTATCATAGCAAACTCATTTTTCACTTATTAACTGCTTTGGAATAAAACAGAGGGTCATGAATGCTAAACTTCATAGGAAGACAAGTTTTCGACAATAGGTTATCAGAATGTAATGACGCAGAAGATTTGTGTGCTTATCTATAGTGGGATATGCATGCAACTGCTGATGGTAATATCTGATGTTCCAATACATGAAGTTGTTTACAATCAAAACGGAAAAATCAGCCTTACCTGACGTATCCACCAATAAACATAAGTTGAGATTTTGAACCCTTTGGAAGAATCAAATTTCTCAATACCTCGCAGGAGCCCAATTAAACCTGCCTGCATGAAAATATTACAAACATTATATATAAGAGATCGGCCACAGCTCTATCCAAGCTACTCAGATTCATGGATACCGACAATTCATACTTAAGGTGAAGCAACAGAAAGTAACCTGAACAAGGTCAGCCATTTCAGCACCCATGTTATCATTTTTTTGAGCAATAGACATAACCAGACGAACATTGCTCATGGCCAGCTTCTCTCTTGCCAAAGAGCATTGAATCAATTTTGACTGTAAGTCAGAGCGAGAAATCCTCAAGGAATCCGCAAGTTGTTTATCTGAGGGTTCACAACCTAATCTCTCCTTCAGACTGAAATTCCCAGATTTGAATATATTGATCATACAGAAATGGAATGAAACACAAATGAAAGATATGGATCACATGCTTTATAAATGAGTGTTTATCTATCTAAAGAAAATTAAATCATGATTTCTCTTCACATAAAATTGTCCCAAGTTTCAAGAACACGGAGCAAGGTGTGAGTGATAAAGAGAGAAACAATTATTGCCATCCATACTGTTGCCCTCAATTATACCAGACTTTGTCAAGTTCAAAATCTATCTTGGCTTAGAAAAATGCAATAAAGCTGCTTATCATAGAATCAACAAGGTGTGCAAACAAATAACTACACTGAACTACAAAACTTGTCTTTTCATTAATATTGTATTCTCACCTGGATTTATGGTCCTCTAAGGAAAGACCAGCTCTAATTATCCTTGACAGACGCACAACTTCTGTATGGGGAAGCACCTCATCACTTACTACACCCTTCACATAACCTTTCAAGCGATTCAGCAGTAGATCTTGACTAATATCTGACCTTAGCAGCTTAAAGTCACTATTACGTGACAACAATTTGCTTTGGTTCTGATTGTTTCTCTTGTTATTCAACCTTCGTTGTCGAGCAGACATCCCAGAACCAGTGACCGGTATCTTCTTGTTACTTTTTTTAATTGTTGAGTCACTTGAATTTGTCTGCTCAAAAGAAAGATTCCATTGCTTTTCTAGGATAGACTTCTGCAGCAATATGAGAACTTCTACTGAATAGTCGAGAACAGAACTCTCTTCTACGAACTCATCTAATGTCTTGAACCATGTTGCCACAGTTGAAGAAGCAGAAGCAGTATCGATATGTTCTTTAAGGACTTTAGTGGAGTGTGGGTTTCGATAGGATGAGAGGAAGCTGGGGCCATATTTTGATGACTTTTTTGCAACAATCACACTCTTTGTTGTTGTAATTTGATGGTGGGCTAGTCCATGATCATTGACATTGGAAAGCTTTTCTGTGAGGTCTGAATAATAAAAGGAGGAGCTCAAGAGCCTCTTTCCTGTGCCAAGGCCAATGAATGAAGTTGTGCTCATCATATGGATACTTTTCAGGTTTGTACAATAATCATCACAAGCTTTTAGAAAGCTGATGATGACCCATCTACGTTCATGTAGATATTATTCAGGATAAATCTCCCTAAGCTCACTTTGATAGTCCTTCTGGAATTAAACCGAGCAAAATTGCGGGGGGAAACATATATCAGGTTCCTCAATAGGTAAAAAAAAGAAAGTAACTATATGCTTGATAGATTGTAAACAATGCATGGAGACAACAACGATCCATGTTGCATCACATTCCATAACAGTCTAACAAAGTTGTTCTAAGTTCATCGTATTCAAACTATTCAAAATAAACAACTACACGAGTATCAGGGAATGTGAATACGGCTATCGAGTTGAACAAAGAATTTCTAAAACCATCAATCTCCGATCATATAGGAAATGAAATGAAAAGAAAAATAAAAGTGAAGTTAAAAACAAAGATCCCGTCAAAATTAAATACAAAACTAACATGATCGTGATTAAGTCTTAAACCATATTTTAATTCTAGATTAATAACGACTGAGATATATTACCATTCCTGGAACAGGTACGCGTTATAACATCTTCAAATCAAGCTTTAGGCAATAAAGTGAGACAGTGATCTTAAACCATGAATGAGTGGAGGGCAGATACATACATTAACTCAGTCCAATAATCCAAGTGTTAAAGCAGAAGCCCATATGGTTTGCAGAGCTAATGATGACAAATGGAGTTTACAATTGTGGGTTATTCTTCATATTTACTACTATCATATTTTCAAATTATGAGTTCTACAAGCTCTTCTCTTTCCGAACTGCCTCTCAGAAACTGGGGTCCAGGATCCAAACAAAGTGGCCAGAAGAAGAAGAAGAAGAAGAATTCAGCACAAGCAAATCTAGAGAGTTATGAAAAAGAGAGAAAAGCCGCATACCTGGAAAACAACAGTTAGTTCGGAAAGCAAGAGAAGCAGAGGGTGATAGGGATGAGGTGAGGATTCCAAAGTGATTCATAGACAGTTAGGGGAAGAGTGGTTGTGACTTGTGAGCTGAAACCAACATTGTTTCAACCCTT
This sequence comes from Salix viminalis, assembly GCA_029228465.1. Taxonomy (NCBI): domain Eukaryota; kingdom Viridiplantae; phylum Streptophyta; class Magnoliopsida; order Malpighiales; family Salicaceae; genus Salix; species Salix viminalis. The sequence continues at coordinate 7,401,720 of CM055438.1, read as the reverse complement.
TTTGTCTGAATTTATTATTACTTTCAATTTGACCGATAATCTTACACCTAGACAACGATGATTTCAGCAAAGGAAATGGAGGGGTTACAGCTCCCAAGAAAAAAGATAAGAAAAAAACAGGGCTTTCAGTTGCTATTGGCCATTAGAGATACTGGGTCCGAGTTTGGGTGGTGTAGAGATTGCCATTTCGCCTCTTCTAAAATCATCTCTTTCCTTTTCTTCTCTGTTTTGTTCTTTTCTCAGTTTTTATTATTTAAATTCTTCGTGGGAACTCAGCCATTATAAATAAATAAATAAATAAATAAATTGAAAGTATCTCACCAAAAATCGATGGTTTCGAGAGTCTTTATTTTTTATTTTAATAAAATATTTTTTAAAATTAATTTTTTAATATTTCACATGTCATTTTTACTATCAGTATAAAAAATAATTATTAAAAAATAAAAATATTATTTTACTATAATAAAAAACTATCTAAACACACGATCATGAAAAGCCAAACCATGTGCTTCACCCTACGCTTTACATTTTAGTCGGATCACATCGTTGAGATGCTTTTTATGAATTATTTTTTCAAGTTTGCAGATATTTTATTGTTATTAAGGTTCTAAATCTAGCTTGTCACATTCCACAAACATTATTTAATTTCAGAAGAAAAAAAAACATATAGCATTGTTTGATACGACTTTGATAACTTGATTTAAATTAAAATCTTTTTACTTGTAACAATGTTTGTTATTTTAATCAAAACTTAATATTTTTCAACACATAAATTCTAAACGTTGCTTCGATTCATTCTCTAAACCACATCTCTCACTTAATTCATTTTAACTTTATGAAAAAAACAACTTTTATATGGTGACTTAAACTCAAGTATCAATAGCCCCACTTTAAGTCATAATTCAAAAATCATACCAAAAAAACTTATTTCTTACATAAATATTTTATTAACTAAAATATAGAAGGCGTGGCAATTTTACTGTATCATTTTTCATTGTGCGCATAAACATAAATTATTGTGGATTGCAATAGTAAAATTATTGCTTTACCCCTAGAGCTGAAATTTTTTAACTCCCGGGAACAGGAGTATTTTGAACATTTTCAGGGGACATGCATGGTATTTTCAAATTCTTTGCACAATAAAACTATATAAAAGTTTTTTTTTTCATGTGCAGGTAGAAATAGCTAGTAGGAGGGGTGCAGGTTTTTTGGTGTGTATTGTTCTGTTTTTTTGTTGGCTATCCTTAGTTTTCTTTGTTGCTTTCTGTTTCTGAAGCACCTTGGTGTACTCTCTTGGGAGGCTGAAAGGAAATGCTGCAAATTTTTCATTCAACTAGGTAAAATCAAAATGTGGTTAAGGCCATATGAGGTACTTAAGGTTAATTTTATGTCTTTGACAGTCGAAATTAAGGTATATATGTTTGGTGAATGTAGTAGCTTCTAGATAAGTGTTTTTCTAATGTGAGTAATTTATTATTTCTTTAATTTCCATGTGGTGGTAGAAATAGCAAGCAGGAGGAGGGGTGCAGGTTTTTTTGGTGTGTATCGCTATGTTTTTTTGTTGGCTATCAATAATTTTCTTTGTTGCTTTCTCTTTTTGAAGCACCTTGCTTTACTCTCTTGGGAGGCTTAAGGGAAATGGTGGAAGTTTTTTCGTTCAACTTGGTAAATTCAAACTGTGGTTAAGGCCATATGAGGTACGTAAGGTTAATTTTATGTCTTTGATGGTCGAAATTAAGGTATATATGTTTGCTGAATGTAGTAGCTTCTAGATAAGTGTTTTTCTAATGTGAGTATTTTATTATTTCATTAATTTCCATGTGCTGGTAGAAATAGCAAGGAGGAGGGGTGCAGTTTTTTGGTGTCTATTGTTCTGTTTTTTTGTTATGTATCAATAATTCTCCTTGTTGCTTTCTTTTTCAGCTCCTTGCTTTACTTTCGTGGGAGGCTTAAAGGAAATGCTGTGAGTTTTTCGTTCAACGAGGTGAATTCACACTGTGGTTAAGGCCATATGAGTTCCTTAATGTTGATTTTGAGTCTTTGCTGGTCTAAATTAATTTATCAATGTTTGGTGATTGTATTTGCTGCTAGATAAGTGTTATTCTAATGTGGGTAATTTATTATTTCTTTAATTTCCATGTGCTGGTAGAAATAGCAAGGAGGAGGGTTGCAGTTTTTTGGTGTGTATTGTTCTGTTTTTTTTATTGGCTAACAATAATTCTCCTTGTTGCTTTCGTTTCCAGCTCCTTGCTTTATTATTTCATTAATTTCCATGTGCTGGTGGTAATAGCAAGGAGGAGGGTGAGAGGTTGAGTCAACACAAACAATGAGACGCATCGTTAGACTTTCAGCCACTACCCAATTACATGGAGGTCTTCTCTACAATATAGTGGAAACGTTCTTGTATATATCTGTGAGCTATTATCCAAATCCTCTGATCTTTACTCGTGAATTTTCCTAGGCTTCTCAATTTCTCAGAGTGAGTCCAGAAACAGGTCTCTTCTTTGATTCTAGTTATTGTCCAGTGCCTCTTGCCCAACAGTATATTGGAATTAGTGAGCAGAACTTTGCAGCTCGCAATGACTTGCTGAATGAAATATGTTATAAAAAGGTATTTGTTTGTAGGTGGACTCCCTTCGGAAGTTTATCAGTCTATACACTAAAAATTAATTGGTGCAATGGTACTCCTTGTTTCAGATTGTTGATTCATTAAGGCAAGGTCATCAAACAATCGTATTTGTTCATTCCAGGAAGGATACAGCAAAAACAGCTTGGAAACTGGTACGTTTTTATTTTTTTAAATTTTTTGATGTTTATTAATAACAGCTATTGCTTGTAAATGTTGTTGACATGTACTTGCTAGATCAGAGTGATTGGTCTAGATGACTTTCTGCTTTGACACTACTGGTTCTACAGTTTTCTATTTTCATTTGCTGTTTTTTACTCAGTTATTTGCATGTATTTTAATGTTTGCCTGATGTTTACATGTGCCTTAAAGATCTATTTGTCTTCTGCTGCTGGTGAATGATATGCATTCCACTGAGGAATAATTCTTGACTTACTTACAATCAGACACCAAAACTATCACTGAGCTCTTGGATGAGATAGACTATCATGACAACCAATGAATGATGATATTGTGTTGAAATATGCGTGATCCTTTCTGTACTGGATTATAGACATGTAAGTTGACAATGTGTTTCATCTGAATTTTATGAAGAACCTTCCCATCCTACTTAATTTCTGATTTCTAATTCTTCTTGGAAAACCGCTGTGCTTCCAAAGTCAAGCCTTTAATCTAGACTGGGGTTATTAATAAGATTAACACCAATGACTTGCTGCATATTAGGAGGCTTCGTAGTTGAGGATGTCAATCGTAGGCCTCCATTTTAATATTTGCAATTCTATTTTAGCGGAAATTCTCAAAACCATCTGGTTCTTCATTGTCAAATTTGTGGGACATGGAAGTAGGCTATTTGGCATTGAAGGTGATTCTCGGATGATCCTGGGTGGGATGTTAAATTTGTTGCCAGTTTGTCTCATGGGTAAATCTGGGACAGGACACTGTTTCTTGCATCTTTGCGGTTCATGATTTTGGAGATGTTACCTTGCTATAACATCAAGCAAGAGTGGAGTGCTATTTTATTTTCAGTTTGATATTCTTCTTGCCTGGTTAGCTGAATGTGCTATCTTGAAGTGTTTCACGCACTCTTTTCTCATTACTAATGCGGTCGTCCTTTGACTCAGAAAAAGAAAAAAATTCAGGCTCAGGTCTTGCAACAATTTGATGTGTGGAGGAGTGTCTACATGTATCGGTGTCTAAACTCAATACTCATTAAGTCATGTAAACAGAAACTTGTGCCTCCACAGATATACATGGAGAATGTGTATGTTTGACCAATATTGCTTCAAAGTCATAGCTGTTAACATTATGCTGTACAGGTTGAACTTGCACAGAAGAAATGAAGATTTAGAGCTGTTTAGAAATGATGAACATCCACAATTTGCCTTAATCAAGGTGATTGAGCTGAAGTACTTTGGTTTTTATTGTTGGTGGTGTCAAAATAGAACACAATATTGTCTGAAATTGTCTGCACTTTGGCCTTTGATTTCTGCTTTCATATATGGAGATTACACAAGTGTTGTATATGGAAACTACATAAGTTTCTGCATGATTCTAGGCCTAAATATGTAAACTACAATCTGATACATAATGCTAGATATACAAAATAGGAAATAAATCAGCTGTACAAATAGGAAAGAAATAAAGGAGCAATGGACAGTTGCTGTCCGTTGACAAGTGCGTGTGGGGTTTATGCATTAATAGTTATCAAATTTACGCATTTCAGAAAGAAGTCATGAAGTCCAGAAACAAAGATCTTGTTGAACTCTTTGAAAGTGGGGCTGGTGTTCATCATGCTGGGATGCTAAGAGCTGACAGAGGTCTAACCGAACGACTTTTCTCTGATGGACTTTTGAAAGTAGAGTTGTGCTTTGTGCTTTGAGATTTTGCCTAAATCCATGCTGAAATGAAATCATTTTCTATTCTAGGTACTTGTTTGCACAGCAACTTTGGCATGGGGTGAAATCTACCTGCTCACACTGCTGTCATTAAGGTTTGTGCTCCTTATCAGGCCATATATGCTCATTGGCTTTACTGTTTTCTAAATTCAATCCGTTTTGCAACTATTTTCCGTAGCTGCAAGCATAGACAAAATGAAATCAATCTCTATGTATGTAAATTCTCCGACTTGTTTGGCATTGTGTTAGCTTTTGCTTTTCAAATTGCTTTTTACCTTAAAAAAGCAACAAATTGATGCTTTTAGGTGTTTTTATTTTTTTAAAACATGAAAATTGTAATTGTAATATTTCCGTATCGAAATATTACTCGATGCGTTTTATTCACTTGTAATTGCAAGATTGAGCGTAGAAAATTAGGCTTGTTACACTCACTTATTGAGCTCATGACTGCTCTATTACATTCGTGTTGTTTCTGCTCCATTTTTTGAACCACATCCCCCACGATATTACATTCGTGTTGTTTCTGATTCTTGGTTGCATGCTGAATCTTTCTACGCTATATCTTTCCATAATCTCGCACTACCAGAGGTACTCATTGGACATTAGATGATTGTTTGTGCATTTCTTTATGACAGTTTTTTTCTCTTACCAAATTCTGTCTGTCCGGGCTCGTACTTCACATACAGAACTTCTAGATTTGAAACCGCTTCCTGTATCTTCACTTTGGAACAACACGTATGAATCCCTATACAACTTTTCTCATTTCAATCCTGTACAAATGCAGGTGCAGTCCATTATATATATTTTTTGTTGGTTTTCTTACCTTACTGGAAGTATTCAGAAGTGTGATTTGATTCTCTTTTTTGTTAGTTGCAGATCTTTCATATTTTGTGTCACACTGACAATAATGTTCTGTTAGGAGCTCCCACTGGAAGTGGGAAAACAATATCTGCTGAACTTGCTATGCTTCGTCTTTTTAATACACAGCCTGACATGAAGGTACTATTTTTCACAATTTGTGCGATGCAAAAGACATAATGTGCAAACTTGAGTTATTGAGAAAATGCAAACCTAAAAGGACAAGGGTTGTTTCCAGCTAAATGTGCGTTGTTTTCTGGTATGTTCTGAAGTGAAAACCACTATGACCAATATTTTTTGAAATAATAAGAGACTAAGGTCCTTGTTGGATTTAATTATGCTCTGAAAATAACAATAGGTTTCTTGTTATACCAGTTGATCCATTATTTGGAAGATTTTTGAATTGTCCTGTACCCTGGAATGCAGTATGTTTAGTTATTTCTCTAAATGCAGGTTGTTTACATAGCACCTCTGAAGGCTATTGTTGGAGAAAGAATGAATGATTGGAGAAAGCATCTTGTCGCTCAGCTTGGGAAAAAGATGGTGAGAACATTTATTCACCTGCTTTATAAATATACTACATCAAAGCATGAGGGCAAATTTTTAAAATTATTTAACATACTACTAAGTTATTTGAAGTATTAAAATTTTATTTTTCTTCAAAATAAATTTAAAGTAATTGAAGACAAAAAAAAATAAAATTCTGCAGATGTGAATCCGAATAGTTTGCACAAGGTTTCTATTCAAAGGAGAATAGAAATCAGGGGTCCTAATTAGGAGTGACTCCTTATTAAATGAAATGGTTTTGAATAGTGATAGGATTTTGAAGGATATGTAGCAAGATGATATTTTATCTGTTTTGTGATCAAGTCTTGGAGATAGATTATTTTAAAACAAGAAGTATGCATGTAAGCTAGTAACTGCAAGTGTTTGTTTATTTATGTGTGCGTGGAGTGTTTGCTAGACATTAACTATGCTTATGGGATTAAGATTATGTTTTTCATAAGGTCGAAATGACTGGAGATTATACTCTTGATTTGATGGATCTCTTGTCAGATGATATCATTATATCCACTCCTAAGAAGTGGGATGGCATCACTCGCAATTGGCATAGTAGAAGTTATGTAACGAAGGTACCTTTCTGTAATATTTGGGTGCTACTTTTGAATGAATTTATTGTTTCTCATTCAATTATTATTTACCTCATTAGACATCAATTTCATTGATAGGCTGGACTTGTTATCTTAGATGAGATTCATTTACTGGGAGCTGATCGTGGACCTATCCTTGAGGTATTAATGGCAAATTTATGTTTCTTGTTCCTGAGCATTTATCTTATAGAACCTCATAATTTGTTTTCTCATTGATTATTTCAGGGTTATCTATTGATGAACAAGATTACTATCTTTTTTCTGGATTTTATTCACATGTTTAATGTAGCGTTTTATTTTGTTTTTGCACTTGTCCCTGTTTTCTGTCAAGTTTTTACGATTTTTTCAAAAAATTGTTCTAATTCTTTAGTTGGGATTTATTCATATATTATGTGGTGGCCTGATAGCAGATATTTAGGTTTGGGTTCCAACAGAATTTGATAGGGGATGATAGATTTAGGCAATTTCTGTTTTTCATGATCGTACTTTAATCATATCATGGGCTTGGCATTCTAATCAGAGGGTCATTGATGATCAACTTAGTTATTTTGACAATTCCTTGGTTTGACAGCTTTTGAAGTGGTTTCAAAGTGAAGATTTTGTGCCCAAATATGTTAATTTATTCAGTTAGTTGAGGGGAGTCTTGAACAAGAGGTCTAGGCATTGAATTGTTTAAATGGTTAGAGCCACCTCGACTTTACATTTTATTTCATTGTTCTATCAATTGTTTGTTGTTCCATTGACAACATTGAACTTCTTGCTTCCAAGTTATCGTTTCTATGATGAGATACATATCACCACAAACAGAGGGCGCGATGTGTTTTGTAGGTCTTTCAACTGCTTTGGCAAATGCAAGGTGTGTGCATCTGATTCAATCTCAAGCACCCAAGTCTTACATTATTAGTTCATGATAACTTGCTCTCCGTTTAACATCTAAGAAACTGAATTTGATCTTTCTTCCTTTTTCATGTTGGTCTACACCTTTTTAACATCAACATAAATCCCTTTATCGGGTTAAACAAAAAAATCTCAATTAACCACAAAAAGGGGTACCAACAACTACTAAGATAGAAAAAGAATGTTTCAACCAAAAAATGAAGAAATGAAATTCAAGATGATCTCAACTAGCCTGTATGTCTGAATTTAAGTTCTTCTAATATCTCAGGTTTATTCAAGTTTTTCTTCTAATTATTTTCTGAATCAGATGTTGTCAATTCTGAAATTTTCTCAAGGTTTTTAATCTTTCACTTCTGTACTATTTTTGTTTTATTTTATCATATTTACTTCTGCTAGTGTCCCTTCATCTTTAATTGCTTTTACTCTTTTATTTGTAATCTGTATTTTGAATTTAATTCTTCCAGAACATAAAAAAAGGCCAAATGGCATGAAAAATCTACCATTTGAAACCAAGAGATTTGTAGTCATGCTTATACAATATATAGACTTGTTTATTGTTGAGGCTTAACTGATTTGAGTTCCATGTCATTAATATCGTCTCTTTCACGTACTTACTTGTTCTGTAGACTGGTATGATTTTGATACTATGAGGAAGAAATATTAACTCTGATAAGAGCTTGCTTTTCTTGATTATGATCTTCCAGCTCTTCATTTACTAGTCAGGTTATTAATAGTCCGAAAGGTATATATATAAAAAAAACTTAAACTCGTCTTTCCTACCTGCAAAATTTCCGTGGAAGTCTCTCATCATGTAGAAATATTTTATTGGCTTTTGGAAGTGAAATTTTGCCAGTTTCTGTTATTTAGATTGCGATTAAAGTGTTAAAAATTATCAAAATCTTGTTTTGTAGCGTTTCTAGAAAATAATTATTATTAGTATTAGGAAGATGGAAGATTGATATTGCACGACTAAATGATTGGCTTATTTAACAAGCTATGTAGTCAATAATGAATAAAATGAGTTTGAATTAAGCCTATTGTTCACTTGTTCTGTAAGAACTGGGTAAAATTATTTTCAAGTCCGTGAGGTTTTAGTGAGATTCATCTTTTGTGTCTTGGCTTCTAAAACCTAGTTCTTGGGAATTTGTTTTGTGCTAGAACATAACTTTTCCTTACTCTAATATTTCAAGTAAATGCATACACCGCTTGAAATATAGTGTTGGTTTAAAAATACTCTGTTTTCACTAAAATTATAGGACTTAAAAGTAATTTGCTTTGTAAAAAATTTGAGCCTGTTCTCATGATGTCTATCATTTCAGTATTCCTGGCACTGCTAGCATTGCCAGATTTGCCCGAGACTCGAATAGCAACACGGCATTAATGGAAGGATAGAAACTGGTTTTAAAATACATATCAAAATTTCTAGAAGTTAATAGACTACAAGGTTTGTGGCCATTCAAACTTCTAGGAATTAAATAGAGTTCATCAAGTGTTTAGTCACCACATAGGCTTGCTTGCACGGTCTCAATAACATCATGAATCCAAGGGTTTTTGTTTTTCTTCTCTTATAAAACACCATTATTAATGTATAATGTGACATTGTAAAACATGGAATGCATTAGTAGCAATATTAATATTGAGGTATCCATAACTCCATTTCAGGTTATAGTCAACTTATGGCCATAGTACCATGTTTAACTTTCAACCTATTGCCTTGGAGAATTTTATCCTCTGCGGTGAGCATAAAGGAGAGAATAGTGAAAATGATAAACCTCAGGCACATTTTCAGGGCACAATCGGCCATGCTCTCTAAGTGCCAATGCCTCAAAGTATGCTCTTTCCTTGGTCATTGGCCATGATTCTCCAATACAACGTACGTCTGGAATTGCCTGGCCATAAACACTACCAAATTAGAACAGGAACAAATAATTTCAAACATCCACCCCAAATATTTCCATCCCATTTCACTTCATATGAAAAGAAAGCAATCTTGAACAGTGATTTTGCAAGCTCAACAATTAATTGATCAAACTGAATATGCCTTCTAGTATTATAGATAGTGAAATGCCAAATTTAAAGCAAATTTAATAAGTTATACGAGAGACATAATATTAGTTGGACGTTTAATATATCTTTGCATACCAACATTTATTCATCGTGGTATTCACATTCAAATTGGAGAAGTGAAACACGTTGCTATATATATATACACATAGTAATTGCTTGTTCAAGATGCTTCAAGTTGCAAATCAATCGCTCAAGTTCATTTCGTTTCCTATATTACTCCATCAACAAAACAAACCATCGTAGATTTTACACATAAAATAAAAACCCAAGTTGATTTTCTTCACTTACCTGCTTGACGACAAAAGAACCAGCTGGGCTAACAACGATGTAGACGAAATTGAGATTTCCATCGCCAACTTCTTTGATCTTCAAGTCGTCGAAATTGTTGCCGATCTTATCTGACAAAGCAGGGGTGGCCTTAATAAGAATTTTATCCTCTGCGGTGAGCATAAGAATTTTCTCTATCCAGCACATTCGTGAATTTCCCACCAATATTTGTGGGAGTGCGCTATACACTGCATCCCTCCAAAGCCAACTTGAGGAATTTATTCAAAGCTTTGGTGTGTACAGAAAGTTGTTGTCAGTGCTAATGTTTCCAATTTCAATTTCTAAAAACACAAAAACAAAAATAATAAAATGCATTTTCCAATTTCTTTTAAAAAAAGAGTACTTTATTTTAGTTTTATTTGATTTTCAAATCAGTTTTTATGCTTTTTTTGTTATAATGCGAAAAGGTGGTGGAAAAAAAGGATAAGAGAAGAAAATGAAGCGAACAATTAAAGAGTAGGGAGAAGAAGAAAATAAAATAGGAAATAAAAGTTATCATGATAATCCTATCTGTGAGTATACAGGTGCTTGGTTTATTATACAATGAGAGAATTTGAGAGGTACAAGCCTTGTAAGTTCAAAACCTTGATGATAAGGAGTGACAAACAATAGACATAAAAAAAGTTAACTAAGCCCAGTGACGATGGTGATAATTTTGCTAATATCATCAATAGATCAGTGATGAATAATCTTATAAGTTTGGATTGATTTTTCTTGTACAAATAGTAAGTAGAATATGAGATTGTAATAATAGGCCTAAAAATAGTAATAGAATTAGGGGTAGGGATTATTACTTGTGATGTTGGAGAGTATGTGTAAACACTCCACTCTAATTTTACACCATAATGTAGTCAAAACTTTATTAAAAGTTTTATTTATTTATTTTTTCATGGTAAGAAACAATACATCAGCTAGTGACTTGGCTCAACAAGTCTATTTGGGATTATGATTGGGGTTGTTTTTCAAAATATTTTTTGTTCAAAATGATATTTTTGTTCTATTTTTTAAAAATTAATTTTGATATTAGGATATCAAGATGATCTAAAAATACCAAAACAATTAATTTAAAGTAAAAATTAAATCGTTTTTTTTTATTATTTTTAAAAAGTATTTTTGAAACAGTGTCAAAAATATACATAGTAAATAGGGTGCCAACGCCTTAAATAGTTGTGGAGTCATCCTTGACATAAGTGATCACTAGAATTGTAATGACAAACAAAAGTAAATGTAGATTTTATGGTAAAGAATAATTACACGAATATTATGCAGCACGCATCGTATAACCCTCCACAAAACATTATGGATGATCCATGTTCTTTTTTTGACGACTCATTTTTATCTTTGAAATTTTATTTTAGACAATTTGATTATAATTTGAAATAAAATTTCATCCTTTCATTCAAATTGATATATAGACAGTTTGCATGTTAGTCCTTCTTCTTTGAATCTTTCGGTTTTCTATTAGATCCGTTAATTGTTTTAGTGCAGCAGGTAGTATTGTTTTCAATTTTGTCCTTCATTTCAAATTCAATATATATTGCACTTTAATTTCAGTCCCTCTTCTTTTAAATGTTTTTTCTTTTAAATCTTTTAATATTTTTGGTACAAAAGTATGAATTGTTGTCAAATTAATCCTTCACTTTAAATCAATCATATCTTTTATTTTTATTTTGGCCCTTATGTTTTTAATTGTTTTATTGAAATTGATTTTCTTTATTATTATTTATATATTTATGCATTATTCCCTATTATTGTACAAGCTTATGTATATATATATTTTTTGTTTGGTTTTGAGTATTTCTTTTATCTTTTTTTTTGTTAGGGTTTCTTTTTATTTGGTCTTCAAATTTTATTCCTGGTAATAATCATTTGAAAATTAATTTTTTTAAAATAAAATTCACAAATTTTTTTTTAAATGACCTAGGATTTAAAAAAATAATAATATCAATATGCTTAAATACATTTAATATAATAATATGATTAATAAATCTTATAAAAAATTTTTTGCTTTGGATTTAAATTTTATACTCTTTTGTTTAAGTTTATTTCTTAATTTTTTTTTCAATTTTTCCATTTTTAATATTTCAAATCTAATATTGCTGGGGAAAAAATACAGGTAGTTGATGTAAAGTCGGGATTTTCTTTTCAATGCAAAAAAAATTAGAGTGAAAGCAGTCTCTCTCTCTCTCCCGCTCCGAGTACAGTAAGTCCCTGTTTGGAATTTAATATTTTTGGTGGGATAGAAATGCAATAATATAATCTATTTTTTATTTTTTAGTTTATGACAGTTTGAGTTGTATATTTCTTTTACCTCCTCGATTGTTGATTTTGTTTTAAAAGTATTTAAAACCAACATTTATTATTATGTAACTATCAATGTTTATTTAATAAAAAAGATTAACAATGTTTATTTAATAAAAAAGATTAACGACAAAAAATCTATATATATATATTAACAAAAATACTAAAATGCATCACTATTTCACTGTTCATTACTGTTGCTCAAGACTCATGTGCATTGTGGACACGAAATTTGTCTCAGTGCGTCGCGCGCGCACGTCCACCCTTTTTTTTTCCTATTGTGAACAGTGCTTCATCGATTTCTCCCCGATAATAAGACAAAAACACGGTTTCGGCTGAGGGGCACGGGTGTAATTGACCACGTACGGACCGGTCCGGTTCGGTCCGGTCCGCCGCACCTATTTTCTTTTTTAATATTTTTTAAAATGTGTTATTACGTTTGTAGCCCCCGAAACGACAAAGTCCCGGAATTAGCATCATGGGTGTTTTAGTAATTGACTCCTACGTTACTATTCCCTGTCGTCAACTCTGTCAGTCATCCGTGCGGGCGCGTCGGCGCGTTTCTTTCCCGTGATCTATTCAGGCGGCGCGTGCGGCTTCATAAGGCGGTGGAAATTTTTCCGTCGCCGGTTGAAACGATTCGCAACCCTTCCCTGGATCGCATGGGGTGGCGCGTGCCTTCAAATGATCTACTTAGAGGCTCATATAGTCGGTTGAGCGTTTATGTGCTCTTTTTCTCTCTCCTCGGCCGAATTCAACTTTAGTCCCCCGGTTTATTGTTGATGCATTTCGAGTCCCTTGGCTTTTGTTTGATTTACTGTAATAGAGGTTTCAATTGCTTGCAATTTCATCCTTTCATTCAAATTGATATATAGGCGGTTTGCATGTCGAGTCCTTCTTCTTTGAATTTTTTTTCGGTTTTCTATTAGATCCGTTAATTGTTTTTAGTGCGGCGAGGTTGTATTGTTTTTCAATTTTGTCCTTCATTTCAAATTCAATCATATATTGCACTTTAATTTCAGTCCCTCTTCTTTTTAAATGTTTTTTTCTTTTAAATCTTTTAATATTTTTGGTACAAAAGTATGAATTGTTGTCAAATTAATCCTTCACTTTAAATCAATCATATCTTTTATTTTTATTTTGGTCCTTATGTTTTTAATTGTTTTATTGAAATTGATTTTCTTTATTTTTATTTATATATTTATGCATTATTCCCTATTATTGTACAAGCTTATGTATACATATTTTTTTGTTTGGTTTTGAGTATTTCTTTTATCTTTTTTTTGTTAGGGTTTCTTTTTATTTGGTCTTCAAATTTTATTCCTGTGAATAATCATTTAAAAATTAATTTTTTTAAATAAAATTCACAATTTTTTTTTAAATGACCTAGGATTTAAAAAAATAATAATATCAGTATGCTTAAATACATTTAATATAATAATATGATTAATAAATCTTATAAAAAACAAATTTGCTTTGGATTTAAATTTTATACTCTTTTGTTTAAGTTTATTTCTTAATTTTTTTTTCAATTTTTCCATTTTTAATATTTTAAATCTAATATTGCTGGGGAAAAAATACAACTCAAAAAAACAAAAGGTAGACAAATTGACCCACATTATCAACTCAAATATTTTTTCTTTTGACAAATTTACCTCGATTATCTACAATTAAAAAATATGCGAGTCACTCTCCGTTTCGATTGCACTATTCCTTTTAGACGGTAAATAAGTCATTATAGGACGCAAAAAAAAAATATTTGTTACATATTTTATCTATTATAATGTTACTAATTAAATATTTAAACAACTAATTACAACATGTAAAAAATCAATAAGTTTTCTACATGGAAAAAACCCTATCGCAATGCGCGGGCAAGCATACTAATTATACCACGCAAGAAACTCATTTCTAACATATTTTTAGCTGTTGCAATTTTAGTTATTAAACATTGAAATAACTCATTATAGCACGCAGAAAATGTCAGTTTATTTCTGGAAAAAAAATTACAATATTTGTATTTATAATGTGTCAGATCTAATATTACTGGGGAAAAAAGGCAACTCATAAAAAAATTACCTACATTATCTGCGAATAAAAAATATACGACTCACTTTCCATTTTGATTATACAGATTTTATCAATTACAATTTTACTAATTAAATATTAAAATTGCAAAATACAATACATATAAAAACAATCAATTTTCTATATAGATAAAAAAAAAAAAGACGCATTGTGCGGGTAGATCGCTCGTGTATATATATATTGAGAATCACAGGAGAAAATATAAAAATATAATTCCCATCAAATATCTTACAAGAATTATTTTTGGTCGTAACTCTCACAAGAATTCCCATCAAATATTTTATACAATCCAAGTGTGTAAGAAAATCAAGGAACTCTCTCCTCGCTACTTTTTTTCTTCTTCTTCTTCTTTCAAATGCTCATCTCAATCGATCCAATATTTTAGCCAAAACTAACCCTTTGTTGCTCCTTCATCGTGGCTATGGATTCTTTCCAAAATACTGATTGTTTTTCGTCTTGATACCGAATCATTGGTTAAGTATTTGGACTCATGGTTACTTTTTTTTTATACTTATTTCAAAAGTATTTTTCAAAAAAAAATTAAAAAAATATTTTTAAATATTTTTATGTCTGATGTTAAAAATAATTTTTAAAAAATAAAAATAATATTATATTAATATACTTTAAAAAAAAAACTACAACCCTACTTTCAAAAAAAAGCATATAATTAGTATTTTTTTTCTTTACTTGCAGAATACGTTACATGGCTTTCTGACAGCACAAGGCCACTCGATCCCACAATACACTGTTCCCCAAACGATGCATGCCCGTCAGATTATAATCATAACTATTTGACTTTTTTGCTATGTCATCAATCTTCCTGTTATTGTTGACTCATTTATGTGGTGCAGCAAGAGAAGTTAGAGCCCACTGATGAGCACCCATTAATTTCCTAGTCTTTGGTCGTGGACGAACTAGGGTTTTGTTGTCCATCTTTTCTGTTGCTTCCAAATCTAGGTTGCTATGAATGTAAGGAAAAATGCTATCTTTAGTCATTACTGCTATGTTAGAAATAAATATGGTTTGTGTCTCGAGTAATTGGAACATGATGATTGTTTAGTGCTTGTTTATCCTCTACTTGGTCCCTTTATTGTTGCGTGTATTTTGAGATTTTCTTCAAAAAGTATACCATTATGATAAAGAGTTTATGATCTGTTTAGAAGGTCTTAAATTCGAGTAAGTGTGTATATTTTTTATAACAACTTCGACAATTAGAGTTTTACTCGTTCATGTGAACACATAAAATAATACTTTTAAAGGATGAGGTTTACTCATATCCAAAAAAAAGTATATATTGAGATTTCTAGTCTTGAACGGTGTTGTCATTCTCTGATTTGGTCCTCTAAATTCCTACTAAATTGTTGGATGCATGGTTGTCAAAATTGCGATTTTGACACGACACGGAAGACACTTCTGAAACTCGGATCATAAGATCAAATCATAAAATCATACACGAATTTTTTCATGTACAAAAAATTGTAAAGTCCACAGACACTCAATCGATGTCTCTTATCTTTTCAACGATTTGGATTCCCAAACGCATGGGTAAGGAATATTTTATACTATTTTAGATATAAAGCTTTGTATGTTTGAAAATATAATTGAAATTACATTTCAGAATATTTTTTATTCCAAAAATTTTCAGAATAATTTTTTTTATATTTTTATATTAACATATCAAAACAATTTAAAAATATCAAAAATAAATATTTAAAATAAAAAAAATAATTTCTTTTAAAAATATTTTTGAAACGAAGTAATCATCTAATTTTCCACGTTTGAGCAACCTTCACGAGGTATTGAAGAGGGTTATTGCGGGGAGATATGCCATCGTAGGGGAGTCAATGGCAGTGTTTGACGGGACATTTCGTGGCTGGTCTAGAGATCGCTAATTCTTTTTAAGTAGTATTTAAAAATTGGGAAACATGCTTGCTGAGGCCTTGTGCACCCCCGGGATTAGTCAGGCCCAACGGCCTGGATACCCGTGGTTAGCTTCGGCTTATCCAAAAAAAAAAAGTATTTAAATAATGATTATTTTTTGTTATGCTTTTAAATTTTGATGAGTTTTTCCCATTCATCTATAACCTTTTTTTTTTATCCTTTGTATTGATGAAATTTATTTTTAATATGTGCAACATTGCACAGTTTTTTCCTTTTATTTTATTCAATTAATTTAATTTATGTTTGTATTTCTATCTTGATTCAAAATTATTTTAATAAATAATTTTTTCGGAGACAACATGGTAAATATCCCAGAGTAATTAAAAAAAATTAGTTTTAAAAACACATTTCACCTCCTTAAAATTGTAAATTAAAGATGGCGACCTCCATTTTAATTTCGTAACATTGTTAAAGACTAAATTACATTTGAAATTTAGTTCTTAACATTTAGAAGGTTTCATAGAGGTTGATATTTTTGGCTAATGTTAATGGTTAAAGGGAAAAAAAGAGTTACTTGGTCATTAAGGTTGACCGTTGGCCAGGTTCAATATAATGACAAAAATAATTATTATCAAAATTTTAAAATCTAACTCAATGTTCAACATGGAGGAAGACATGGGTCACACATCAAGGGGTATAGCCGTGTTGACCCGGGTCAATATAAAATAAAAATAATTATTATCATGATTTTAAAACTTGATTGAGGAGTCAACCAAGGACAAAACAAGTCACAAATCAAGAGGATCAAATTAAAGATAAAAGTTGTCGTTATTATAGTTTTAAAACTAAACTCGGAGTTGACCCGAGTCAATGTTAGGATAAAAATTATTATTATCATAACTTTAAAACCCGAGTCGGTCTTTCGAGTCACGAGTTCGAGATGATCAACCCAACTTACTTTTTTTTACAAAAAAAAATCAAATCAACCTTGTATGGATCAATTTGTTTTTTTTTGACAATATTTAATCAAGTTTTGACCTCGGTATTTGAGAAAGTTAGGTTGAGTCAATCGTTTTTTTATTTATTTTTAAACTTGGACAAATGCCTGTCTTAAACCAACATATCATGTCAATCATAAATTTATTACTAAAATTATTATAATATTATTAATTTTAATACTTAATATAAACCAAAATAAAAAAAATATAATATTTAATTATTATTTTGAATGTATTGATTTAACATTAATACATAATAAAATAAAATAGATTCTTTTTTATTTTTCTATCTTTTCACCATAACCAAACATAATAAAAAAACTAATTTCTATCTTTATTTGTTTCGGTCCCAAGTTTTTTATTTGTTTAAATTTTATCCTTCAATTGGAATTAATTATATAGTTTGTTTTAATTGTGCCATCCAATTGAAATTGGTTATATATGCTACTTTTCATTTTGGTCCTTATTCTTTCAATTTTTGTTAACAAAATTGCACAACAATTTTTTTTTAAATACTTTTATTTGTTAAGTCCCAAGGTTTTTATTTGTTTCAATTTTGTCATTCAATTGGAACAAATTAAATGTTTTATTTTTCATTTCAGTCCTTATTCTTTGATTTTTTTTATTTGATATTAATTTGTTTAGTTTTTTTGATCCTTCTTAGACAATGTTTTTTTTTTATCTGTATTTATGTATTTTTTTTATCTTTTTATTCGGATCATATGATTTTATTGTTTATTGTTTGCGCAATAATAATAATAACAAAAATAATTTTAGTGATTTTTTTTTTGTTAAATGTTTATCTTTTTTTTTAATTTTTTGGTGCAATTTAATGATTTTAATTGTTTGAACAATAATGTTGATAATAATTTTAACTGTTATAGTCATGATATTGACGGCAATGCAGGGATGAATTTTCAATGATGTTTTTTCTTTTCTTTTTGTAGATAGAAAATTAATTACTTATTTTTGTTATTGGATTATTGTAGGTGTTTTCACAGTTTATATTTTGTTTATTATATTTAGCTTAAATTAGATTATAAAATGAACTAATTCTAAAATAGTGAATTCAATAATTTAGGTATCCGAATCTTCTTGCTTTTATAGAAAACTCGTACTCCGTAGGAATTCTGCGCATATTTATTATTTTATTTAAATTTATATTATAATACAAAAAATCTCACATAATTAATGTTTTTTGTGATAAAAAAAATATAGTTTCGACCGGGAAGTGGCTTGTTATTTATATTATAGATCACTACTTTAATGTAACTTTTTTTTTCCTTCTCTTCTATTTCGGAAGAGAAGTTTCCCTTCTGGAGCCAAGGATTCGAAACAGAGAACGGTAAAATCGAGAGAGTGCCGTTGGCACTTAGACGAATCAGTTAAATAGAGCAAAGATTAGTATTCTTGAAAACAACAAACAGCTCTAATCCCAATCTCTCTCTCAAACCCGAAACCTCCTTTGTCGCTGCCCTCGAGCACTTCCTCCATCACAATACCCGAGATCCTCTTCCTCCTCTCCGTTTCTAAAGCTAGCGAAGAGGATGTGTTAAAGATTCGACGATCAATTGTTTTCCAAAGAGCGCGATAGATTTTACAGAGAACCATACTACGCGTTGGATTTGCCAATTAGGGTTTACGTTTACGAAATGCCGACAAGATTCACCCACGATTTGCTGTGTGTTTAGAAATACTTATAGAGACACTGATAATCTCACCTCAAATGGCACCCCCGTCCATCGATTAATCGACCAGGTATCATTTCATTTTGTCAGTATCATCATCATCAGAGTAATTTTATATATTTTTGTGGAATTATTTGTTGTATCTGTGATTATAACGTGCGTGCAGCATTCAGTTGATTTCCCCCCTATTTTCCTCTCCTTTTCATTTCATTTTTAAATTTCTTTTAATATAGTTTTAAAACGTTCCCTAGTGCGAAATAACATTGATGAATTTTTGAACAAAACTTTAGAAACAGTGCTCTAGGCATGATTTTCTTATCTCCCTGTAATCTTGATTTTCATCTTTGGAAATAAATGAATTCTGTAAAATAGGACTTGGCACCTTGCTTGACAATATCATGCATAATATATGTGATTATAATTTAGCATAATGGGACCATTATTATTCAGAAAAGTATGTGATTATAATTTTCATCTTTGTTTTTTATTGTTGGTGCTGTCAAAATAGAACACAATATTGTCTGAAATTGTCTGCACTTTGGCCTTTGATTTCTGCTTTCATATATAGAGATCACACAAGTGTTGTATATGGAAACTCCATTAGTTTCTGCATGATTCTAGGCCTAAATATGTAAACTACAATCTGATACGTAATGCCAGATATACAAAATAGGAAATAAAGCAGCTGTACAAATACGAAAGAAATAAAGGAGCAATGGACATATAAGCATGTGCGTATGAGTTTTTCTTATATGGGGTCCGAGTTTGGGTGGTGTAGAGATTGCCA
>CM055438.1:7362004-7381656 GCA_029228465.1 Salix viminalis | reverse complement strand
CATTTCGTTTAAGCATCCCAAGAGAGTAAAGCAAGGTACTTCAGAAAGAGAAAGCAACAACAAAAATTATTGTTAGCCAACAAAGAAACAGAACCAAACACACCAAAAAACCTGCACCCCTCCAAATTGCAATTTCTACCAGAACATTGAAATTAAAGAAATAATAAAATACTCACCTTACAAAAACACTTATCTAGGAGCTAATACATTCACCAAACATTGATAAATTAATTACCACCGGCAAAGACTCAAAATTAACCTTAAGGAAATCATGTGGCCTTAAACACAATTTGAATTAAATAGTTGAACGAAAAACTTGCACACCACAAAACCCATGAAAGTAAAGGAAGGTGCTTCAGAAACAGAAAAGCAACAAAAACAATTATTAATAGCCAACAAAAAAACAGAACCATACACACCACAAAACCTGCACCCCTCGGACTTCCTATTTCTACCAGAACATGGAAATTAAAGAAATAATAAAATACTCACATTAGAAAACACTTATCTAGCACCAAATACATTCACCAAACATTGATAAATTAAATACGACCAGGAAAGACCCAACATTAACCTTAAGGAACTCATATGGCCTTAGACATTGTTTGAATTAAACTATTTGAATTAAACTAGTGTGACACAGAATATGAAAGATCTGCAACTAACAAAAAAGAGAATCAAATCACACTTCTGAATACTTTCGGTTAAGGTAAGAAAACCAACAAAAAATATATATAATGGACTGCACCTGCATTTGTACAGGATTGAAATGAGAAAAGTTGTATAGGGATTCATACGTGTTGTTCCAAAGTGAAGATACAGGAAGCGGTTTCAAATCTAGAAGTTCCCAGTATGTGAAGTACTGAGCCCCTGACGTACAAAATTTGGTAAGAGAAAAAAACTGTCATAAAGAAATGCACAAACAATCATCTAATGTCCAATGAGTACCTCTGGTAGTGCGAGATTATGGAAAAGATATAGCGTAGAAAGATTCAGCATACAACCAAGAATAAGAAACAACACGAATGTAATATCGTGGGGGATGTGGTTCAAAAATTGGAACAGTGAAGGATAGCCTGTGCGGTTCCCCTCGATCATCCGCTTTGTTAAGAGTTAAAACCTCGGAATGATAGATGTGATCATTCTCAGAATCATGTTTGAATAGTTAATTAGCCCTCAGTTACATATGCAACAAGATTGTGCATCTCATTAGAAACTATCAAAGTTGCACTCAATAGAAACAATGTCAAAGCTAAAAAAAGACTAGTCAAATCATGACCTCTCGGGATGATGAAATTGCAATGCAAACCCGAGTAAAGGAGAACTTCCATTGGTCCAAAACTAAAATCAATCATCATGTGATAGTGCAATCATGAGCTCAATAAGTGAGTGTAACAAGCCTAATTTTCTACGCTCAATCTTGCAATTACAAGTGAATAAAGCGCTATCGAGTAATATTTCGATACGGAAATATTACAATTACAATTTTCATGTTTTAAGAAAATAGAAAACACTGAAAGCATCAATTTGTTGCTTTTTTTTTAGGTAAAAAGCAATTTGAAAAGCAAAAGCTAACACAATGCCAAAAAAAGTCGGAGAATTTACATACATAGAGATTGATTTCATTTTGTCTATGCTTGCAACTACGGAAAAATAGTTACAAAACGGATTGAATTTAGAAAACACAGTAAAGCCAATGAGCATATATGGTCCCGATAAGGAGCACAAACTTTATAATGCACATATATTATGCATGATATTGTCAAGCAAGGTGCCAAGTCCTATTTTACAGAATTCATTTATTTCCAAAGATGAAAATCAAGATTACAGGGAGATAAGAAAATCATGCCTAGAGCACTGTTTCTAAAGTTTTGTTCAAAAATTCATCAATGTTATTTCGCACTAGGGAACGTTTTAAAACTATATTAAAAGAAATTTAAAAATGAAATGAAAAGGAGGGGAAAATAGGGGGGAAATCAACTGAATGCTGCACGCACGTTATAATCACAGATACAACAAATAATTCCACAAAAATATATAAAATTACTCTGATGATGATGATACTGACAAAATGAAATGATACCTGGTCGATTAATCGATGGACGGGGGTGCCATTTGAGGTGAGATTATCAGTGTCTCTATAAGTATTTCTAAACACACAGCAAATCGTGGGTGAATCTTGTCGGCATTTCGTAAACGTAAACCCTAATTGGCAAATCCAACGCGTAGTATGGTTCTCTGTAAAATCTATCGCGCTCTTTGGAAAACAATTGATCGTCGAATCTTTAACACATCCTCTTCGCTAGCTTTAGAAACGGAGAGGAGGAAGAGGATCTCGGGTATTGTGATGGAGGAAGTGCTCGAGGGCAGCGACGAAGGAGGTTTCGGGTTTGAGAGAGAGATTGGGATTAGAGCTGTTTGTTGTTTTCAAGAATACTAATCTTTGCTCTATTTAACTGATTCGTCTAAGTGCCAACGGCACTCTCTCGATTTTACCGTTCTCTGTTTCGAATCCTTGGAAAAAAGTTACATTAAAGTAGTGATCTATAATATAAATAACAAGCCACTTTCCGGTCGAAACTATATTTTTTTTATCACAAAAAACATTAATTATGTGAGATTTTTTGTATTATAATATAAATTTAAGTAAAATAATAAATATGCGCAGAATTCCTACGGAGTACGAGTTTTCTATAAAAGCAAGAAGATTCGGATACCTAAATTATTGAATTCACTATTTTAGAATTAGTTCATTTTATAATCTAATTTAAGCTAAATATAATAAACAAAATATAAACCGTGAAAACACCTACAATAATCAAATAACAAAAATAAGTAATTAATTTTCTATCTACAAAAAGAAAAAAAAACATTATTGAAAATTCATCCCTACATTGCCGTCAATATCATGACTATAATAGTTAAAATTATTATCAACATTACTGCTCAAACAATTAAAAAAAAAGATAAACATTTAACAAAAAAAAACAATAAAAAATAATCACTAAAATTATTTTTGTTATTATTATTATTGCGCAAACAATAAACAATAAAATCATATGATCCGAATAAAAAGATAAAAAAAATACATAAATACAGATAAAAAATAAACATTGTCTAAGAAGGATCGAAAAAACCAAACAAATTAATATCAAATAAAAAAATCAAAGAATAAGGACTGAAATGAAAAATAAAACATTTAATTTGTTCCAATCGAATGACAAAATTGAAACAAATAAAAACCTTGGGACTTAACAAATAAAAGTATTTTAAAAAATAATTGTTGTGCAATTTTGTTAACAAAAATTAAAAGAATAAGGACCAAAATGAAAAGTAGCATATATAACCAATTTCAATTGGAGGGCACAATTAAAACAAACTATATAATTAATTCCAATTGAAGGATAAAATTGAAACAAATAAAAAACTTGGGACCGAAACAAATAAAGATAGAAATTAGTTTTTTTATTATGTTTGGTTATGGTGAAAAGATAGAAAAATAAAAAAGAATCTATTTTATTTTATTATGTATTAATGTTAAATCAATACATTCAAAATAATAATTAAATATTATATTTTTTATTTTGGTTTATATTAAGTATTAAAATTAATAATATTATAATAATTTTAGTAATAAAGTTATGACTGACATGATATGTTGGTTTAAGACATGCATTTGTCTAAGTTTAAAAAAAAATACAAAAACGATTGACTCAACCTAACTTTCTCAAATACCGAGGTCAAAACTTGATTAAATATTGTCAAAAAAAACAAATTGATCCATACAAGGTTGATTTGATTTTTTTTTATAAAAAAAAGTAAGTTGGGTTGACCATCTCGAACTGTGACCTGAGCACTGACTCGGGTTTTAAAGTTATGATAATAATAATTTTTATCCTAACATTGACTCGGGTCAACTCCGAGTTTAGTTTTAAAACTACAATAACGACAACTTTTATCTTTAATTTGATCCTCTTGATTTGTGACTTGTTTTGTCCTTGGTTGACACCTCAATCAAGTTTTTAAATCATGATAATAATTATTTTTATTTTATATTGACTCGGGTCAACACGGCTATACCCCTTGACGTGTGACCCATGTCTTCCTCCATGTTGAACGTTGAGTTAGATTTTAAAATTTTGATAATAATCATTTTTGTCATTATATTGAACCTGGCCAACGGTCAACCTTAATGACCAAGTAACTCTTTTTTTCCCTTTAACCATTAACATTAGCCAAAAATATCAACCTCTATGAAACCTTCTAAATGTTAAGAACTAAATTTCAAATGTAATTTAGTCTTTAACAATGTTACGAAATTAAAATGGAGGTCACCATCTTTAATTTACAATTTTAAGGAGGTGAAATGTGTTTTTAAAACCAATTTTTTTTAATTACTCTGGGATATTTACCATGTTGTCTCCGAAAAATATTATTTATTAAAATAATTTTGAATCAAGATAGAAATACAAACATAAATTAAATTAATTGAATAAAATAAAAGGAAAAAACTGTGCAATGTTGCACATATTAAAAATAAATTTCATCAATACAAAGGATAAAAAAAAAGGTTATAGATGAATGGGAAAAACTCATCAAAATTTAAAAGCATAACAAAAATAATCATTATTTAAATACTACTTAAAAAGAATTAGCGATCTCTAGACCAACCACTAAATGTCCCGTCAAACACTGCCATTGACTCCCCTACGATGGCATATCTCCCCGCAATAACCCTCTTCAATACCTCGTGAAGGTTGCTCAAACGTGGAAAATTAGATGATTACTTCGTTTCAAAAATATTTTTAAAAGAAATTATTTTTTTTTATTTTAAATATTTATTTTTGATATTTTTAAATTGTTTTGATATGTTAATATAAAAAAATAAAAAAAATTATTCTGATAATTTTTGGAATAAAAAATATTTTGAAATGTAATTTCAATTATATTTTCAAACATACAAAGCTTTATATCTAAAATAGTATAAAATATTCCTTACCCATGCGTTTGGGAATCCAAATCGTTGAAAAGATAAGAGACATCAGATTGAGTGCTGTGACTTTACAATTTTTGTACGGAAAAATTCAGGTATGATTTTATGATTCGATCTTATGATCCGAGTTTCAGAAGTGTCTTCCGTGTCGTGTCAAAATCGCAATTTTGACAACCATGCATCCAACAATTTAGTAGGAATTTAGAGGACCAAATCAGAGAATGGCAACACCGTTCAAGACTAGAAATCTCAATATATACTTTTTTTTGGATATGAGTAAACCTCATCCTTTAAAAGTATTATTTTATGTGTTCAGATGAACGAATAAAACTCTAATTGTCCAAGTTTTTATAAAAAATATACACACTTACTCGAATTTAAGACCTTCTAAACAGATCATAAACTCTTTATCATAATGGTATACTTTTTGAAGAAAATCTCAAAATACACGCAACAATAAAGGGACCAAGTAGAGGATAAACAAGCACTAAACAATCATCATGTTCCAATTACTCGAGACACAAACCATATTTATTTCTAACATAGCAGTAATGACTAAAGATAGCATTTTTCCTTACATTCATAGCAACCTAGATTTGGAAGCATCAGAAAAGATGGACAACAAAACCCTAGTTCGTCCACGACCAAAGACTAGGAAATTAATGGGTGCTCATCAGTGGGCTCTAACTTCTCTTGCTGCACCACATAAATGAGTCAACAATAACAGGAAGATTGATGACATAGCAAAAAGTCAAATAGTTATGATTATAATCTGACGGCATGCATCGTTTGGGGAACAGGTATTGTGGGATCAGAGTGGCCTTGTGCTGTCAGAAAGCCATGTAACGTATTCTGCAAGTAAAGAAAAAAAAATACTAATTATATGCTTTTTTTTGAAAGTAGGGTTGTAGTTTTTTTTTAAAAAGTATATTAATATAATATTATTTTTATTTTTTAAAAATTATTTTTAACATCAGACATAAAAATATTTAAAAATATTTTTTTAATTTTTTTTTGAAAAATACTTTTGAAATAAGTATAAAAAAAAGTAACCATGAGTCCAAATACTTAACCAGTGATTCGGTATCGAGACGAAAAACAATCAGTATTTTGGAAAGAATCCATAGCCACGATGAAGGAGCAACAAAGGGTTAGTTTTGGCTAAAATATTGGATCGATTGAGATGAGCATTTGTAAGAAGAAGAAGAAGAAAAAAAGTAGCGAGGAGAGAGTTCCTTGATTTTCTTACACACTTGGATTGTATAAAATATTTGATGGGAATTCTTGTGAGAGTTACGACCAAAAATAATTCTTGTAAGATATTTGATGGGAATTATATGTTTTTATTTTCTCCTGTGATTCTCTTTATATATATACACGAGCGATCTACCCGCGCGATGCGCCGTTTTTTTTTATCTATATAGAAAATTGATTGTTTTTATATGTATTGTATTTTGCAATTTTAATATTTAATTAGTAAAATTATGAGTCGTATATTTTTTATTCGCAGATAATGTAGGTAATTTTTTTTATGAGTTGCCTTTTTTTTCCCCTAGTAATATTAGATCTGACACATTATAAATAAAAATATTGTAATTTTTTTTCCAGAAATAAACTGACATTTTCTGCGTGCTATAATGAGTTATTTCAATGTTTAATAACTAAAATTGCAACAGCTAAAAATATGTTAGAAATGAGTTTCTTGCGTGGTATAATTAGTATGCTTGCCCGCGCATTGCGATAGGGTTTTTTCCATGTAGAAAACTAATTGATTTTTTACATGTTGTAATTAGTTGTTTAAATATTTAATTAGTAACATTATAATAGATAAAATATGTAACAAATATTTTTTTTTGCGTCCTATAATGACTTATTTGCCGTCTAAAAGGAATAGTGCAATCGAAACGGAGAGTGACTCGCATATTTTTTAATTGTAGATAATCGAGGTAAATTTGTCAAAAGAAAAAAAAATTTGAGTTGATAATGTGGGTCAATTTGTCTACCTTTTGTTTTTTTGAGTTGTATTTTTTCCCCAGCAATATTAGATTTAAAATATTAAAAATGGAAAAATTGAAAAAAAAATTAAGAAATAAACTTAAACAAAAGAGTATAAAATTTAAATCCAAAGCAAATTTGTTTTTTTATAAGATTTATTAATCATATTATTATATTAAATGTATTTAAGCATACTGATATTATTATTTTTTTAAATCCGAGGTCATTTAAAAAAAATTGTGAATTTTATTTAAAAAAATTAATTTTTAAATGATTATTACCAGGAATAAAATTTGAAGACCAAATAAAAAGAAACCCTAACAAAAAAAAAGATAAAAGAAATACTCAAAACCAAACAAAAAAATATATATACATAAGCTTGTACAATAATAGGGAATAATGCATAAATATATAAATAATAATAAAGAAAATCAATTTCAATAAAACAATTAAAAACATAAGGACCAAAATAAAAATAAAAGATATGATTGATTTAAAGTGAAGGATTAATTTGACAACAATTCATACTTTTGTACCAAAAATATTAAAAGATTTAAAAGAAAAAACATTTAAAAGAAGAGGGACTGAAATTAAAGTGCAATATATGATTGAATTTGAAATGAAGGACAAAATTGAAAACAATACAACCTGCTGCACTAAAACAATTAACGGATCTAATAGAAAACCGAAAAAATTCAAAGAAGAAGGACTGACATGCAAACTGCCTATATATCAATTTGAATGAAAGGATGAAATTGCAAGCAATTGAAACCTCTATTACAGAAATCAAACAAAAGCCAAGGGACTGAAATGCATCAACAATAAACCGGGGGGACTAAAGTTGAATCCGGCGCTGAGGAGAGAGAAAAGAGCACATAAACGTTCAACCGACTATATGAGCCTCTAAGTAGATCATTTGAAGGCACGCGCCACCCCATGCGATCCAGGGAAGGGTTGCGAATCGTTTCAACCGGCGACGGAAAAATTTCCACCGCCTTATGAAGCCGCACGCGCCGCCTGAATAGATCGCGGGAAAGAAACGCGCCGACGCGCCCGCACGGATGACTGACAGAGCTGACGACAGGGAATAGTAACGTAGGAGTCAATTACTAAAACACCCATGATGCTAATTCCGGGACTTTGTCGTTTCGGGGGCTACAAACGTAATAACACATTTTAAAAAATATTAAAAAAGAAAATAGGTGCGGCGGACCGGACCGGTCCGTACGTGGTCAATTACACCGTGCCCCTCAGCCGAAACCGTGTTTTTGTCTTATTATCGGGGGCGAAATCGGTGAAGCACTGTTCACAATAGGAAAAAAAAGGGTGGACGTGCGCGCGCGACGCACCGAGACAAATTTCGTGTCCACAGTGCACATGAGTCTTGAGCAACAGTAATGAACAGTGAAACAATGATGCATTTTAGTATTTTTGTTAATATATATATATATATATATATATATATAGATTTTTTTTGTCGTTAATCTTTTTTATTAAATAAACATTGATAGTTACATAATAATAAATGTTGGTTTTAAATACTTTTAAAACAAAATCAACAATCGAGGAGGTAAAAGAAATATACAACTCAAACTGTCATAAACTAAAAAATTAAAAATATATTATATTATTGCATTTCTATCCCACCAAAAATATTAAATTCCAAACAGGGACTTACTGTACTCGGAGGGGGAGAGAGAGAGACTGCTTTCACTCTAATTTTTTTTGCATTGAAAAGAAAATCCCGACTTTACATCAACTACCTGCAAGAATTTTTTTAATTTTTTTTATCCTCTGATTTAAGGGATAAAGGTATTGAGTTCAGAAGTTTGCAGTGTTGAGCCAAGTCACTAGCTAATGTATTGTTTCTTACCACGAAAAAATTAATAAATAAAACTTTTAATAAAATTTTGACTACGTTATGGTGTAAAATTAGAGTGGAGTGTTTACACATACTCTCCAACATCACAAGTAATAATCCCTACCCCTAATTCTATTACTATTTTTAGGCCTATTATTACAATCTCATATTCTACTTACTATTTGTACAAGAAAAATCAATCCAAACTTATAAGATTATTCATCACTGATCTATTGATGATATTAGCAAAATTATCACCATCGTCACTGGGCTTAGTTAACTTTTTTTATGTCTATTGTTTGTCACTCCTTATCATCAAGGTTTTGAACTTACAAGGCTTGTACCTCTCAAATTCTCTCATTGTATAATAAACCAAGCACCTATATACTCACAGATAGGATTATCATGATAACTTTTATTTCCTATTTTATTTTCTTCTTCTCCCTACTTTTTAATTGTTCGCTTCATTTTCTTCTCTTATCCCTTTTTTCCACTACCTTTTCGCATTATAACAAAAAAAGCATAAAAACTGATTTGAAAATCAAATAAAACTAAAATAAAGTACTCTTTTTTAAAAGAAATTGGAAAAGGCATTTTTTTTTGGGTTTTTAGAAATTGAAATTGGAAACATTAGCACTGACAACAACTTTTGTACACACCAGAGCATTGAATAAATTCCTCGAGTTGGCTTTGGAGGGATGCAGTGTATAGCGCACTCCCACAAATATTGGTGGGATATTCACGAATGTGCTGGATAGATAAAATTCTTATTCAATTACCAGCTTCTGTTTGTTGAGATTCGACAAGTTCTTCAACTGAATGTTTTTTCTCAAAACAAACGTAACAATCTGAAACCAACATCAATTTCATCCCCTGAGAAAGGCAACATATCCGGTGAATTCAAAAAAATAAGAATAAGAATATTCAAGCTCATACAGGGTTTTTTTTATCCAATCAACACACGGACATACCATGGAACTACCTCCACACAAACTCACTACGGAAATATTATCGGCATAATCATTGAGGTATATCGTAAAGAATAATACCTGGAACCGGTCTTGGCCAATCAGGGTAGAATGATGCAAATCAGCATATGTTTCATGATCTTCTCGTAGTACTCTTTTAATTTGCAGAGAAAGGGCATGGATAAAGTATTTGCAACGAAGAATCCTTTTCGAACCATAAGCCCTGGGAAAAACACAAGTGTGTGAAAAAGAGGATGTGGAAAGCAATGTTTTCAATTCATCGCATCATGTTAAGAAGAATCATAAACAACAATGGCAGGGATGGAAAAACAAATGATTTTTGCACATCTGTTCCTACAATTGTTGGTAGAATAGTGCCGCTAAGAGAATCTACAGACAATAATTTTTGCTTTCCATCCATCTTCACACCTTTTCTGCTCTCAAGTTGCCACGTGCATGACCTTATGCAAGTCATGTCTGTTGCTTACTAGCTTAGCTCTCTGTGTGTGTGCGCATGGTGTCTCAGAAATAATAATTGAATGAGAAACAATAATTTCATTCAAAAGTAGCACCCAAATATTACAGAAAGGTACCTTCGTTACATAACTTCTACTATGCCAATTGCGAGTGATGCCATCCCACTTCTTAGGAGTGGATATAATGATATCATCTGACAAGAGATCCATCAAATCAAGAGTATAATCTCCAGTCATTTCGACCTGATGAAAAACATAATCTTAATCCCTTAAGCATAGTTAATGTCTAGCAAACACTCCACGCACACATAAATAAACAAACACTTGCAGTTACTAGCTTACATGCATACTTCTTGTTTTAAATCACGCACGAAATTAAAGCAAGGTGCTTCACAAAAAGAAAGCAACAAAGAAAATTATTGATAGCAAACAAAAAAACAGAACCATACACACCGGAAAAGCCCTCGCACCACTCCTACTTGCTATATCTACCACGAGCATGGGAATTAAAGAAATAATGAAATACTCACTTTAGGAAAATACTTATCTAGCAGCTACTACATTCAACAAACATATGATACATTAATTTCGACCAGCAAAGACATAAAATTAACCTCAAACGGAACTCATATGGCCTTAACCACCATTTGAATTTAACTAGTTGAACGAAAAAAACTTCCACCATTTCCCTTTAAAGCCTACCCAAGAGAGTAAAGCAAGGTGCTTCACAAAAAGAGAAAGCAACAAAGAAAATTATTGATAGCCAAACAAAAAAAACATAACCATACACACCAGAAAAACCCCCTGCACCCCTCCTACTTGCTATTTCTACCACCACATGGAAATTAAAGAAATAATAAAATACTCACATTAGGAAAATACTTATCTAGAAGCTACTACATTCACCAAACATATGATACCTTAATTTCAACCAGCAAAGACATAAAATTAACCTTAAGTACCTCATATGGCCTTAACCACATTTTGATTTTACCTAGTTGAACGAAAAAAATTTACAGCATTTCCTTTAAACCCTCCCAAGAGAGTACAAAGCAAGGTGCTTCACAAAACAGAAAGCAACAAAGAAAAACTAAGGATAGCCAACAAAAAAAACAGAACAATACACACCAAAAAAGCCTCGCACCCCTCCTCCTTGCTATTTCTACCAGAACATGGAAATTAAAGAAATAATGAAAATTACCCACATTAGAAAAACACTTATCTAGCAGACTAAATACAATCACCAAACATTGATAAATTAATTTAGACCAAACAAAGACTCACAATTAACCTTAAGGAACTCATATTGTCTTAACCACAATGTGAATTTACCTCATTGAACGAAAAAAACTTACAGCATTTCCTTTAAGCCTCCCACGAAAAGTAAAGCAAGGAGCTTCAAAAAAGAAAGCAACAAAGGAGAATTATTGATACATAACAAAAAAAACAAAACAATAGACACCAAAAAAAAACTGCACCCCTCCTCCTTGCTATTTCTACCAGAGACATGGAAATTAAAGAAATAATAAAATACTCAAATTAGAAAAACACTTATCTAGCAGCTAGTACATTCACCAAACATTGATAAATTAATTTCGACAGGCAAAGACTCAAAATTAACCATAGGAAACTCATATGGCCTTAACCACCGTTTGAATTTAACTAGTTGAACGACAAACTTACTGCATTTCCTTTAAGCCTCCCATAAAAGTAAAGCAAGGAGCTTTGAAACGAAAGCAACAAGGAGAATTATTGTTAGCCAATAAAAAAAACGGAACAATACACACCAAAAAAACTGCAACCCCTCCTCCTTGCTATTTCTACCAGGGACATGGAAATTAAAGAAATAAAAATTACCCCCATTAGAAAAACACTTATCTAGCAGCAAATACAATCACCAAACATTGATAAATTAATTTAGACCAGCAAAGACTCACAATTAACCTTAAGGAACTCATATGGCCTTAACCACAGTGTGAATTTACCTCGTTGAACGAAAAAATTACAGCATTTCCTTTAAGCCTCCCACGAAAGTAAAGCAAGGAGCTGAAAGAGAAAGCAATAAGGAGAATTATTGATACATAACAAAAAAAAACAGAACAATAGACACCAAAAAACTGCACCCCTCCTCCTTGCTATTTCTACCAGCACATGGAAATTAATGAAATAATAAAATACTCACATTAGAAAAACACTTATCTAGAAGCTACTACATTCAGCAAACATATATACCTTAATTTCGACCGGCAAACACAGAAAATTAACCTTATGGATCTCATACGGCCTTAACCTCAGTTTGAATTTACCTAGTTGACCGAAAAAACTTCCACCATTTCCTTTAAGCCTCCCAAGAGAGTAAAGCAAGGTGCTTCAGAAAGAGAAAGCAACAAAGAAAATTATTGATAGCCAACAAAAAAAAAGAACAATACACACCAAAAAACCGTATGGGATAAAATGATAATGGGCTTGACCACCGTTTGAATTTAACAAGTTGAACGAGAAACTTACAAAGATTTCCTTTAATCCTCCCAAGAGAGTGAAGCAAGGTGCTTCGAAAGAGAAATCAACAAAGAAAAATTATTGATAGCCACAAAAAAAACGAATAATACACAAAAAAAACCTGCACCCCCCCTCCTACTTGCTATTTCTACCAGAACAGGGAAATTAAAGAAATAATAAAATACTCGCATTAGAAAAACACTTACCTAGAAGCTACAACATTCAGCAAACATATATACCTTAATTTCCTGCAAAGACACAAAATTAACCTTAATAAACTCATGTGGCCTGAACCACAATTTGAATTTACCTAATTGAACGAAAAAACTTACAGCATTTCCTTTAAGCCTCCCAATAGATAAACCAAGGTGCTTCAGAAACAGAAAGCAACAACGAAAATTATTGATAGCAAACAAAAAAACAGAACCATACACACTAGAAAGCCTGCACCACTCCTACTTGCTATTTCTACCAGAACATGGAAATTAAAGAAATAATGAAATACTCAAAGTAGGAAAATACTTATCTAGCAGCTAGTACATTCAGCAAACATTGATACATTAATGTCAACCAGCAAAGACACAAAATTAACCTCAAGGAACTCATATGGCCTTAATTACTCTGGAATTTAACTAGTTGAACGAAAAAATTACAGCATTTCCTTTAAACCACCCATGAAATTAAAGCAAGGTGCTTCACAAAAAGAAAGCAACAAAGAAAATTATTGATAGTAAACAAAAAAACAGAACCATACACACCAGAAAGCCTGCACCACTCCTACTTGCAATTTCTACCAGAACATTGAAATTAAAGAAATAATGAAATACTCAGATTAGAAAAACACTTATCAAGCAACTAATACATTCACTATCATTGATAAATTATTTACGACCGGCAAACACTCAAAATTAACCTTAAGGACTTATATGGCCTTAACCACAGTTATAATTTAACTAGTTCAACGAAAATTTACAGTATTTCCTTTAAGCCTCCCACGAAAGTAATGCAACGTGCTTCACAAAAGAAAGGAACAAAGAAAATTATTGATAGCCAAAAAAATACAGAACAATACACACCAAAAAACTGCACCCTCCTCCTTGCTATTACTACCACAGACATGGGAAATTAAATGAAATAATAAAATACTCACATTTAGAAAAAACATTTATCTAGAAGCTACTACATTCAAAGCAAACATATGATACATTAATTTCGACCAAACAAAGACACAAAAATTAACCTTAAGGATCTCATATGGCCTTAACCACAGTTTGAATTGAACTAGTTGAACGAAAAAACTTACAGACATTTTCGTTTAAACCATCCCAAGAAAGTAAAGCAAGGTACTTCACAAAAGAGAAAGCAACAACAGAAAAATTATTGATAGCCAAACAAAAGAAAACGAGAACCATACACACCAGAAAAAGCCTCGCACCCACTCCAAACTTGCTATTTCTACCAGAAACATGGAAATTAAAGAAATAATGAAAATACTCACCTTTACGAAAAAACACTTATCTAGCAGCTAGTACATTCACCAAACATTGATACATTAATGTCAACCAGCAAAGACACAAAAATTAACCTCAAGGAACTCATATGGCCTTAAATCACAATTTGAATTTAACTAGTTGAACGAAAAAAACTTACGACATTTCCTCTAAACCACCCATGAAATTAAAGCAAGGTGCTTCACAAAAAGAAAGCAACAAAGAAAAATTATTGATAGCAAACAAAAAAAACAGAAACCATACACACCAGAAAAGCTCGCACCCACTCCTACTTGCTATTTCTACCAGAACATGGAAATTAAAGAAATAATGAAAATACTCACATTAGGAAAAAACACTTATCTAGCAGCTAAATACATTCACCAAACATTGATACATTAATGTCGACCGGCAAAAGACACAAAATTAACCTCAAGGAACTCATATGGCCTTAACCACAATTGCAATTTAACTAGTTGAAGGAAAAAATTACAGCATTTCCTTTAAACCACCCACGAAATTAAAGCAAGGTGCTTCACAAAAAGAAAGCAACAAAGAAAATTATTGATAGCAAACAAAAAAACAGAACCATACACACCAGAAAGCCTGCACCACTCCTACTTGCTATATCTACCACAGCATGGGAATTAAAGAAATAATGAAATACTCACTTTAGGAAAATACTTATCTAGCAGCTACTACATTCAGCAAACATTGATACATTAATTTCGACCAGCAAAGACACAAATATAACCTCAAGGAACTCATATGGCCTTAACCACCATTGGAATTTAACTAGTTGAACGAAAAACTTACAGAATTTTGTTTAAACCACGCACGAAATTAAAGCAAGGTGATTCACAAAAAGAAAGCAACAAAGAAAATTATTGATAGCAAACAAAAAAACAGAACCATACACACCAGAAAGCCTGCACCACTCCTACTTGCTATATCTACCACAACATGGGAATTAAAGAAATAATGAAATACTCACTTTAGGAAAATACTTATCTAGCAGCTAGTACATTCAGCAAACATTGATACATTAATGTCAACCAGCAAAGACACAAAATTAACCTCAAGGAACTCATATGGCCTTAATTACTCTGGAATTTAACTAGTTAAACGAAAAAATTACAGCATTTCCTTTAAACCAGCCACGAAATTAAAGCAAGGTGCTTCACAAAAAGAAAGCAACAAAGAAAATTATTGATAGCAAACAAAAAAACATAACCATACACACCAGAAAGCATGCGCCACTCCTACTTGCTATTTCTATCACAGCATGGGAATTAAAGAAATAATGAAATACTCACTTTAGGAAAATACTCATCTAGCAGGTACTACATTCAGCAAACATTGATACATTAATGTCGACCAGCAATTACACAAAATTAACATCAAGGAACTCATATGGCCTTAACCACAATTGCAATTTAACTAGTTGAAGGAAAAAATTACAGCATTTCCTTTAAACCACCCACGAAATTAAAGCAAGGTGCTTCACAAAAAGAAAGCAACAAAGAAAATTATTGATAGCAAACAAAAAAACAGAACCATACACACCGGAAAGCTCGCACCACTCCTACTTGCTATATCTACCACAAACGATGGGAATTAAAGAAATAATGAAATACTCACTTTAGGAAAATACTTATCTAGCAGCTACTACATTCAGCAAACATTGATACATTAATTTCGACCAGCAAAGACACAAATATAACCTCAAGGAACTCATATGGCCTTAACCACCATTGGAATTTAACTAGTTGAACGAAAAACTTACAGAATTTTGTTTAAACCACGCACGAAATTAAAGCAAGGTGATTCACAAAAAGAAAGCAACAAAGAAAATTATTGATAGCAAACAAAAAAACAGAACCATACACACCAGAAAGCCTGCACCACTCCTACTTGCTATATCTACCACAACATGGGAATTAAAGAAATAATGAAATACTCACTTTAGGAAAATACTTATCTAGCAGCTAGTACATTCAAAGCAAACATTGATACATTAATGTCAACCGAGCAAAGACACAAAAATTAACCTCAAGGAACTCATATGGCCTTAATTACTCTGGAATTTAACTAGTTAAACGAAAAAATTACAGCATTTCCTTTAAACCCGCCACGAAATTAAAGCAAGGTGCTTCACAAAAAGAAAGCAACAAAGAAAATTATTGATAGCAAACAAAAAAACATAACCATACACACCAGAAAGCATGCGCCACTCCTACTTGCTATTTCTATCACAGCATGGGAAATTAAAGAAATAATGAAATACTCACTTTAGGAAAATACTCATCTAGCAGGTACTACATTCAGCAAACATTGATACATTAATGTCGACCAGCAATTACACAAAATTAACATCAAGGAACTCATATGGCCTTAACCACAATTGCAATTTAACTAGTTGAAGGAAAAAATTACAGCATTTCCTTTAAACCACCCACTGAAATTAAAAGCAAGGTGCTTCACAAAAAGAAAGCAACAAAGAAAATTATTGATAGCAAACAAAAAAACAGAACCATACACACCAGAAAGCCTGCACCACTCCTACTTGCTATATCTACCACAGCATGGGAATTAAAGAAATAATGAAATACTCACTTTAGGAAAATACTTATCTAGCGGCTACTACATTCAAACAAACATTGATACATTAATTTCGACCAGCAAAGACACAAATATAACCTCAAGGAACTCATATGGCCTTAACCACCATTGGAATTTAACTAGTTGAACGAAAAACTTACAGAATTTTGTTTAAACCACGCACGAAATTAAAGCAAGGTGATTCACAAAAAGAAAGCAACAAAGAAAATTATTGATAGCAAACAAAAAAACAGAACCATACACACCAGAAAGCCTGCACCACTCCTACTTGCTATATCTACCACAACATGGGAATTAAAGAAATAATGAAATACTCACTTTAGGAAAATACTTATCTAGCAGCTAGTACATTCAGCAAACATTGATACATTAATGTCAACCAGCAAAGACACAAAATTAACCTCAAGGAACTCATATGGCCTTAATTACTCTGGAATTTAACTAGTTAAACGAAAAAATTACAGCATTTCCTTTAAACCAGCCACGAAATTAAAGCAAGGTGCTTCACAAAAAGAAAGCAACAAAGAAAATTATTGATAGCAAACAAAAAAACATAACCATACACACCAGAAAGCATGCACCACTCCTACTTGCTATTTCTATCACGAACATGGGAAATTAAAGAAATAATGAAATACTCACTTTAGGAAAATACTCATCTAGCGGGCTACTACATTCAAACAAACATTGATACATTAATGTCGACCCAAAGCAATTACACAAAATTAACATCAAGGAACTCATATGGCCTTAACCACAATTGCAATTTAACTAGTTGAAGGAAAAAATTACAGCATTTCCTTTAAACCACCCACGAAATTAAAGCAAGGTGCTTCACAAAAAGAAAGCAACAAAGAAAATTATTGATAGCAAACAAAAAAAACGAGAACCATACACACCGAAAAGCTCGCACCACTCCTACTTGCTATATCTACCACAGACATGGGAATTAAAGAAATAATGAAATACTCACTTTAGGAAAATACTTATCTAGCGGCTACTACATTCAAACGAAACATTGATACATTAATTTCGACCCGACAAAGACACAAATATAACCTCAAGGAACTCATATGGCCTTAACCACCATTGGAATTTAACTAGTTGAACGAAAAACTTACAGAATTTTGTTTAAACCACGCACGAAATTAAAGCAAGGTGATTCACAAAAAGAAAGCAACAAAGAAAATTATTGATAGCAAACAAAAAAACAGAACCATACACACCGAAAAGCCCGCACCACTCCTACTTGCTATATCTACCACAACATGGGAATTAAAGAAATAATGAAATACTCACTTTAGGAAAATACTTATCTAGCAGCTAGTACATTCAAACGAAACATTGATACATTAATGTCAACCAAAGCAAAGACACAAAAATTAACCTCAAGGAACTCATATGGCCTTAATTACTCATCGGAATTTAACTAGTTGAAACGAAAAAAATTACAGACATTTCCTTTAAACCCGACTCACTGAAATTAAAGCAAGGTGCTTCACAAAAAAGAAAGCAACAAAGAAAATTATTGATAGCAAACAAAAAAAACATAACCATACACACCCAGAAAGCATGCACCACTCCTACTTGCTATTTCTATCACGAACATGGGAAATTAAAGAAATAATGAAATACTCACTTTAGGAAAAATACTCATCTAGCAGGTACTACATTCAGCAAACATTGATACATTAATGTCGACCAGCAATTACACAAAATTAACATCAAGGAACTCATATGGCCTTAACCACAATTGCAATTTAACTAGTTGAAGGAAAAAATTACAGCATTTCCTTTAAACCACCCACGAAATTAAAGCAAGGTGCTTCACAAAAAGAAAGCAACAAAGAAAATTATTGATAGCAAACAAAAAAACAGAACCATACACACCAGAAAGCCTGCACCACTCCTACTTGCTATATCTACCACAGCATGGGAATTAAAGAAATAATGAAATACTCACTTTAGGAAAATACTTATCTAGCAGCTACTACATTCAGCAAACATTGATACATTAATTTCGACCAGCAAAGACACAAATATAACCTCAAGGAACTCATATGGCCTTAACCACCATTGGAATTTAACTAGTTGAACGAAAAACTTACAGAATTTTGTTTAAACCACGCACGAAATTAAAGCAAGGTGCTTCACAAAAAGAAAGCAACAAAGAAAATTATTGATAGTAAACAAAAAAACAGAAACCATACACACCAGAAAGCCTGCACCACTCCTACTTGCAATTTCTACCAGAACATTGAAATTAAAGAAATAATGAAATACTCAGATTAGAAAAACACTTATCAAGCAACTAATACATTCACTATCATTGATAAATTATTTACGACCGGCAAACACTCAAAATTAACCTTAAGGAACTTATATGGCCTTAACCACGCTTATGAATTTAACTAGTTCAACGAAAAATTTACAGTATTTCCTTTAAGCCTCCCACGAAAGTAATGCAACGTGCTTCACAAAAGAAAGGAACAAAGAAAATTATTGATAGCCAAAAAAATACAGAACAATACACACCAAAAAACTGCACCCTCCTCCTTGCTATTACTACCAGCACATGGAAATTAATGAAATAATAAAATACTCACATTAGAAAAACATTTATCTAGAAGCTACTACATTCAGCAAACATATACCTTAATTTCGACCAGCAAACACAGAAAATTAACCTTAAGGATCTCATATGGCCTTAACCACAGTTTGAATTGAACTAGTTGAACGAAAAAACTT